>KZ062239.1:0-18660 GCA_002091835.1 Anopheles maculatus
ATGGTGTTTGCTGAATTTCGATAAGGCGTTAGACCAGTCGAATGCATTCTCTCCCGCCCGGTCGGTGTGGTACCCGGTATGGTGGTGTTTTACTTTTGCTATAACCGATAGTTGACATATTGAAATTTCCATACAGGGTCGGGCAAGGGTCAGTACATCATTGTGCTACCGTTTGCAAGCGTTTCTGAATATCTCGCAATGGGTGTGTGTGTGTGTGTGCTATTTGGTTCTTTTTTAAGAGTTTTGCTCTCTCCTTCCTTAAATGCATTCGGAAGCGAATTATATAAATTCTCTGCTAATGCATTTGATTTGCAAACGCTCAAGGATAGATCAGGAACTGTTTTAATGTTTTCTACGCCAGTGCTGACGGGCAAGGACAACGTTATTTATAGCCTGTTTGGAATTGATACTACATTTCCTGTTAAGAACCGAAATGAATAATTCAAATATAAATGAGATTGTTGGGCTAAACGATAAAAGTGTCTGTGTTTTTGGCTGCAGTGCTTTAGCTGCACGAACGCTCGGTTTTTGAGAATAAAACAAAATTTAAGAAATGGATAAAGATTATGCCCTTTTCCGTTGAAGATAATAATATAATTTACTTTTAATTGGAAGATCATCAAGATAGAGATCGAGGGAGTCTGTCTCGAGATTTCTAAGATACGTGTGCTTCGGATTGGAAAATTTTACAGGCACATCATCTAAGTTTTCCTCCGCATCGACGCCAGCAACAACAAAACTGAGCGTTAAACCTCCGGAACTGATCATTTAACCCGTGGAAATTCGCGATACGTAACGTTCGAGAGTTAATTGTTAGTGGCTAGGAAGTGAATCACGATGCCTGGCTGCTGTTCGGCGGCAGTAATGCTTTAGGTTTTGTTTTTTTAAACAATACTGTTACCGATGCTCTACGTCGATAGGGCAATATAGTGTATTGTAGGGTGGTAAAGAAAAGAAAAGAAGCAGAAAAAAACAACAACAACACTGCCACCTCGTTGACCTTATACGGTTGATTAGGTTTGGTGATGCTCACTGGTTTTTACCCACCGCGTTGGTTCCAAGTGCTCCACCTTGCTCCGCTGACATCACCCTCCGTACCGATCAAGCATCACAGCGCCGGAGTCTGCCTTCAAATATTTGTAACCAGATTGATCGCTGCTAGTGTAACATTCCAATGGTGGATGCTCATCTTAAGCCATCATCATTAGCTTCCTACTTCCGTGTGTTGAGAGCGTGCCGCTGTCTGTGTGCGCGTGTGTTAGTTCGCATGAGTTTTAACCACTTAACAGCCGTACGTGCGAATGATTCGATTACGGACCCTTCGTTGTGCTCGCACACGGCAGCTCTAATTTATACGTTTAAACGTTTTATACGTGAGTGTGAAGAAAATCGAATCGGGTGTGGCGGAAACGCACAGATACAGCTGGTTACACGGAACCACCCGTCCCGGTTAAAACAGTTCGGTGAACCGTAAAAATGTGATCGATAAACGTTGTCAAGTGTGAAAATAATGGCAACACTGTAATAAATCTCTAGGCGTAGGTAGGTAGAATATGAATAAATTATCGTCCCAGCAGATGGACAGCTAGGAAACAGCGCCCGGAAAAGCCGGGAAAGATCAGGTGTGCGAGTGAACGAAGCGAAAACACAATAATTAAGTGCACTTAACTGTAGCGTCAAAAGTGAAACAAAAAAAAACAAACGTGAAAAATTGAAATACTTTTAGGAAAATGCGGCTACCGGCGGCAATGAACTGTTAACTGTTGTAAATAAATAAACCCCACACAATGTTGACCTAGTGTATAATTAAAAATGCTCCAGCAATGGAGCAATGTGTATCGAGCTGCATTACAAATTGTTTCCATTCCATTGAACCCATTTTCCGTCACCTTTAGGTATATCACAGTTTAACAAAGTGATACATTCCAGCGAAGGAATCGAAAGGTGATAACAGAACGGTTTATGATTATTTAAACAACATACTTTTAGGTATAAAGCGATGGTTTGTAAGCAAATAAAACTAAACCGTTTAACTTTCAGCTCTTTTTACCCATGCGCCGAAGCTCAGCAGTGTGCCATACGACTTGCTCCAGGATTGAAATATAGTAGAAAATTTAAATTCACGTTCCATGTTACAGTTCAGTTTCAGTAAACAGTGCCATACTTCTAGTCTTTTTTTTCAAATACAGTACCGCACGGAACAATAAGACTAGTAACATTTAAAATGAGAGATAACAAGATAGGTTTTGTTTTTTTAAACAATACTGTTACCGATGCTCTACGTCGATAGGGCAATATAGTGTATTGTAGGGTGGTAAAGAAAAGAAAAGAAGCAGAAAAAAACAACAACAACACTGCCACCTCGTTGACCTTATACGGTTGATTAGGTTTGGTGATGCTCACTGGTTTTTACCCACCGCGTTGGTTCCAAGTGCTCCACCTTGCTCCGCTGACATCACCCTCCGTACCGATCAAGCATCACAGCGCCGGAGTCTGCCTTCAAATATTTGTAACCAGATTGATCGCTGCTAGTGTAACATTCCAATGGTGGATGCTCATCTTAAGCCATCATCATTAGCTTCCTACTTCCGTGTGTTGAGAGCGTGCCGCTGTCTGTGTGCGCGTGTGTTAGTTCGCATGAGTTTTAACCACTTAACAGCCGTACGTGCGAATGATTCGATTACGGACCCTTCGTTGTGCTCGCACACGGCAGCTCTAATTTATACGTTTAAACGTTTTATACGTGAGTGTGAAGAAAATCGAATCGGGTGTGGCGGAAACGCACAGATACAGCTGGTTACACGGAACCACCCGTCCCGGTTAAAACAGTTCGGTGAACCGTAAAAATGTGATCGATAAACGTTGTCAAGTGTGAAAATAATGGCAACACTGTAATAAATCTCTAGGCGTAGGTAGGTAGAATATGAATAAATTATCGTCCCAGCAGATGGACAGCTAGGAAACAGCGCCCGGAAAAGCCGGGAAAGATCAGGTGTGCGAGTGAACGAAGCGAAAACACAATAATTAAGTGCACTTAACTGTAGCGTCAAAAGTGAAACAAAAAAAAACAAACGTGAAAAATTGAAATACTTTTAGGAAAATGCGGCTACCGGCGGCAATGAACTGTTAACTGTTGTAAATAAATAAACCCCACACAATGTTGACCTAGTGTATAATTAAAAATGCTCCAGCAATGGAGCAATGTGTATCGAGCTGCATTACAAATTGTTTCCATTCCATTGAACCCATTTTCCGTCACCTTTAGGTATATCACAGTTTAACAAAGTGATACATTCCAGCGAAGGAATCGAAAGGTGATAACAGAACGGTTTATGATTATTTAAACAACATAATTTTAGGTATAAAGCGATGGTTTGTAAGCAAATAAAACTAAACCGTTTAACTTTCAGCTCTTTTTACCCATGCGCCGAAGCTCAGCAGTGTGCCATACGACTTGCTCCAGGATTGAAATATAGTAGAAAATTTAAATTCACGTTCCATGTTACAGTTCAGTTTCAGTAAACAGTGCCATACTTCTAGTCTTTTTTTTCAAATACAGTACCGCACGGAACAATAAGACTAGTAACATTTAAAATGAGAGATAACAAGACACATTTATTTTTTAAATAGACATGAACAAACAATTTTAATGATTAATTTAACATCTTATTAAATTAAGGAAATGAATATAAATAACTTGTTAGAATATAAATAAATTAGTTTAAAAGCAACTGGGCCCATGAAGACTTCAGATAGAAAATAATTGTTTTGTCAATTTCTATCAAACAAAAGTAGCAATAAATGAGCAGTCAAACCAACACAAACCTATCATTTTAAAAAATTGCAAAAGCCATCATAATATTGCTACTTTTTTGTACTAAAACATTAATGAAAAACTACGTTATCTTGTAACGATAACTGCGTCGAGAACAATTGGACATGATATACAATTAGGAGCAGAAGTTGAGGCTCATGTGCCAATGTTGCAATTGAACTGATTAGTATTTTTTCATTAAATGTTCGATTATTGTGAACATTTACTGTTTTTTATAATAGTTTTACAACCAACTCAAATATGCTGTCAAAACTCAAAAAACAAAGACAAGAGATGTGGTGGTTTTTAAGATCAGTCGAAAAAAACACGATATCTTACTCGGAAAAGTGTAACTGTTGGAGCGAACGAGCCATCAATGTTTGGGGTTAGAGTGCAATACACAGTTCACGCTGCCATAGCTGTAAAAAACGGTGTTGTGGAAAATCTCGGAATATTTAGAACAGGTTTAGAAAAGTTGATAGAATAGCCGGATTGATCAAACTAAGTATCGAGTACCAGAATTCTATCCGAATTATATTTTCCATAACTGTGACACTGTCAAGCAGGATGGTGTATAATTAAAAACGGATGAAATAGATCCAAATAAAGTTGCCCAGCGGTATCTTTTAGTACACAAACTATTAAGGAACGAGAAGTTCTGTGGAAAACATTCGAGAAACACTTGAGGCTCAATTAATCAACACCCATCGCTAGTTTGGAGCGAAGTTTGGGTAGTTAAGAGAAGGTATTTAAATGTTCTACTTGAATTTGAAAATTTGCATTGACCAACTACATTTACCCCTGGCATATACTAGTGCCGCACCTCCTTCTTCTTCTTTCTTGGCCTAACGACCTCTTAAGGTCATGCCTGCCATTTCTGGCTTACTAGACTAATTGATACCGCATAGTTGGTTAGTCAATCCTCACTATGGGGGAACGGCCCAGATGAGACTTGAACACCGGTCCTGCCGTGTGAAGACCGGCGCCGCTGTCGCATCACCACCGGGCCGCCCTCCATTTTACCTTAATTGTCTTTGATTTATTCTAGGAGGGTGTTTTGTCTCATATAAGGAGCAGCCTCATAGCATATAAAACCACGTCATGTTGAACTTTTTTTTACCATCTATTCCACCATTGTAATCGCGTAATGCTTAATTGGTGCTACATATTAAAGATTCTTACGAAATGATAGTATCATCAAGATATATGACCTGAAATTTCTAACAACATGATTCTTTACTTTAAAAACAACGACGGATATACACACGGATATCCTATAGTTACACTCCTGGTCCAGATTCGAATGGCATTACAATAGTACAAAATATAACCTTAGATATATTATATGATACAATTGGTTGCTAGGCTTATTGTTTTGTCCGACGCTGTACAAGTTCTGCTCACCAAAATACTCAACCAAAAGTGTTCACACAGCGCCCGAACTCGCCGCCAACGCCAACAAACGCAAAACTTTTCACCTCTGGCAAAAGAACCAAAAAGCAACCGGCAAAAGATTTATTGCATTCAACAGCTTTCAGTTGTGTGGCACACCGGCACGTGTGTGAGCGCTATCTGGTAAGCCCCGTTGCTCTCATTTTACCACGCGAATCGTCGAAACTTTTTATACGCCCAGCCACCACTGTTACTCCCAATTTCGGAACCACACGAGACAACCAAGTGTGCTGCTATCAGCGCGAGCTCTCCGGCCCTCTGGATTTTGGGCGGAAAGCGCGAATAAAATCTTGACCCGATTAAAGCTTCCGGTATTCTGGCGGTTTTCCCTTTTTCGAAAGATTGCTGAACCACTGCCCGCCGCACAATGCTTTAGCTTAGCATGATTTACATGCGTTCTCGGCCGTACTTTTACCCACACGCTTCTATCGCGCTGTCTCTGCGCTCTATCGTGTCTCTGGGTTCTGGGTGTGCTCTACCCGAAATGACAAATCGGACCCATTCGGAACCGGTACACCTTGCCAAACACGGTCACCTAGGTGGGACTTTTGTTTTCTTTTTTTATATTTTTCATCCGTTCCCTACCTGGGCAGTCCCGTACTCGTCTTCTTTGCAACTCCGTATGACCATATCTTTCCGATTGCTGCAAATCGTTACCCTAATTCTCGTCGTGGTACGTACGTTGTTTGTGTCTCTGCCGAACGTGCAACCGACCCAACGTTGGTTCTGATTCGAAAATGTTTACCATCCGTCTTGTTTTAATCCGACGGTGCTACACTTTATCTGCTGACTGGCTGGATTACATGCGATTTGGAGTACGGTGCTGCGTCTGGGAATCGTGTGCCTTCAGCGCTACGGGTAGCAGTTTGCACCGAGGACAGCAGTACGGATATTGCTACCAGATAGCACCAGTCTACTAGTGGTGGGCTTTGTTTTCATTTTGTTTACCGACAGAATCTTGCGCCCCTTGCTAAACTACGCTACAGTTTTAAAAGCTATTCTCCCAGCTGGGACTGTTGCTAATTTGTCAGACTGGCGACATTTGTGGCAATGCGCCGTGAGATGTGTAATTTCTCACCAGCTGCTGCTAATCCTTACTTCCCCAAACTCGTCCACGATGCAAATGGGTGTAGCGTGATGGATAGGTGCATCAGGGTTTTGTGGGTTTGGAGAAGGTTCTGGGTGTGAACGGCAGTGTGCAAACTATCGAAAACCAAAAAGTTTTGTGAGGGGGGCGACTTACCTTGGCAACTATAGCCATTTTTGTTCAGCTCGAATCCCTCCGAGCAGTCGCACTCGTACATGCCATCGTGCAGCTCGTAGCACAATTGCTCACAAGGACTCCCGTGGCCACAACGTCCTGTAAAAACATAAATGAACGGATGATTACGTATGATGCATGATGACATAAAAGAAACGGGGTAAACGGAAGGTTGGAAGGCGAGGACGGTGTGCGGGATCAATTGCAAGACAAGGCACGGTCACATACGTGGGAAGGACGAAACCAATATCCGAACGGGATCCATACTGACCAAATGGAACGATCGTAAATGAAAAGTCGCGGTACGAAACAGAATTTGGCAAATAAGAAAAAAAAATCAAAAAGAGATCATTTTACCGTTTAAATTAACTTGAATCGGTTGATTTACGTGTTGAGTTATTGGTATGGTCAAAGCAAAGATAATAAAGCAAAGGAAATAAAACAAAATGAAGATGAAGCCCTGACTGGCCGAAAATGTCATTCGAAAAGCGGTTTGTCCTTTACTTAGTTGCATTCCACTGGAACAAATAGATCATTCTGCATCAAATGCAGCAAATGAAGTCATCAAGAGCCCAATTGTCTAAGAGGTACTGCTTACAAGCCATTTTAACCCGTCAATGTTGTTGAGTTCATCGATTAAAGCAGTTTGTCAGTCTGTGGAACAATTGACGATATGTTTGTAGGCATTATTTTATTTTCGATGAAATTATTCACAAATTCAATCGTTTCGGCATAAAAAACTTAAGCCTCAAACATCAATACTGGATTAAAAGACAAGCAGCAATGGTTTAATGCAACAATCAACGGTTAAATCGAAACTTCCGACAAACATAGCAAAACTGGACATCCGACACCGTGTAATGCAGTTGCATACTTTTAGGCTTGTGATGTTTGCTGCTCAGTTCGAAATTATTTGGAAAACCCGTTACGACCGAACTCTCGGGATTGATTTTAATTACCGTAAATGAATGCCGTTTTGTAGAGAGTTTGTAGCATATTTTGTTTAAATCTTAATAAATTTTAATTTTTCACATTGCATGAAAGTGATATGTAACAAAAAAAAATATTTTCCATTTGATTTAGATTAATGATGGATTGCAACTTCAGAAATTAGTAATTTTTACAATTTTAAACCGAGGAATGTCTTATGAATTCGATTTTTTATAATATATTTACCCTTTTAAACATGTCAATCTAGCAATACGGCCAGGCCGTTCTATATAAATACAAAAAAAAAACATGTCAATCTTTGTTCACAGGTAGAATGATACCTTCAAGTTATTGACCTAATTTCAACTATACAGGTGAAGCATCAAACACACATTCATAACATAGGAATCATAAAGCATACAGCTTCATTTATAAAACCAATTGAAATTTATTAGACAACCAATAAAACCCAAATTGAGCTCCCCAATAAACCCTATATTCAGGATCAGTTCAAGAGAGTTCAAAGGTTGAATCGATCAGGTTTAAAATAATCGAATAATAAGTCATATAATACCATCGACATAATGATGCATTTCGCCGAACTATAATCAATAAACTTTCGCTTTCGTTCTCCAGATGCATCCCTAATCCCTCAACGCAACATTGATACGCCGGTTTATATCCAACGTATGCATAAAAAGGCTGTCGTAACAAAAAAAAACGAAACTTCTGTGAAATATGTCATTTGCCTCGTTTTATCGCCACAATTTACCACGATCATCATGGTAGCAATTTTCCAACTTTTCCCCGAATGCTTTCCGCACCGGCAAGAAAATGCATCGCAAGTTTGCGGCAGTATGTAGGCTTCAGAAAACGGAATAAAAGTGAGAACAAACATCGACACACACAGAAAAAAGCCGTGCATTTTCCAACCAGCCAATATTCACAGCATTCACCGAATCGCTATCACCCATCTCGGCCGGAAACAGCGAAGGAAAGGCACTTGTCACCAGTATCCCCGCTCGTGGTGCTTCATTTGGCCAACATTCTGCACCATCACCGTACGCCGCAAGGTGCAAAGACAATGAAAAGCAGCCGGGAAACGCCATTAGTTTCATATTACTTCCTCCGTGTCAGTGTGGTTGAGTTATAAAATTTAATCAAAAACTTGTTGATATGCAATTAGCTGTCTTCGTGTTCCTCGTGTGAACGAATGACAGCGAAAGCATATTTTGGAAAAGTCGGCAAGTGAATCCGTTGGGTGGCCTGGTGCCGAGGAACACGAGTCGTTACAGTTTCCGATGCATTGTGTCGGCACGAGCATAATGTCGGTAGGGTCGTACGATTATGATGCAATGCTCGACCATACCGACGACAGATAGTTGGCAGAGTAAACTTGAAGGAGTTAGGCGTAGTGAGAGTTTGGAGTTGGAAAGTGAAGTGTGTTTTTAATCCTTCGAAACTTTTTTGCTCTATTTTTAATGTGTGTCTTTTTTGAGGCTTGATTTTAAAGCAAAGACAACAAAAACAAGTCAAATATTTTGCACAACATTAACAATATTCCATATAATAACATCAATTATTAACACGAAAATCTTTAATTTTTATCAAATGTTTATATCCTTGTTGTATACTATCAATATACAAAAGTCACAAAACTTGTCTACACAGTATGACATTGAACAAACCTTCCAAACTCACCAGTAAAACACCTTAGCATTCCGTCCCACTCGCAAGAAAAGCAACATTTGTCATGCTGCCAGCGATGCGAACGCTCGTCGGCTGGATAGCCAAAGGACAA
The DNA here is from genome assembly GCA_002091835.1 of Anopheles maculatus. Classification (NCBI taxonomy): domain Eukaryota; kingdom Metazoa; phylum Arthropoda; class Insecta; order Diptera; family Culicidae; genus Anopheles; species Anopheles maculatus. The sequence continues at coordinate 9,259 of KZ062239.1, forward strand.
GGGAAAGATTAATGCTTTCTTCTGGAAACGTCGAATATTGAAAGCATTGACAAATCGACGACCTTAATTTCGGTAGATTATGTGCACAGTGTTAGTGTGTTTCCGCGTGTGTGTAGGTGTTGGGATATAGAAATAGATCGAAGGAATGTCTGAAGGAGAAAAACTGGCCAAGCATATTTTTTGTTCCTTCCTGCGATAGAATACAAATTGATTTCTTGATTCGAACGTCTGCTGCAGTGATGTGTTTGTCATTATTTGACGATTATTTGACGCAAAATAGTTATAATCAATCACCGTACTTTTTGCACTAGCATTAAATCAAGTTACTCGGCTTTATTAGAGACATTTCGGATAAATGGCACCATCTCTGCTTTAAAAATAACCTTAAAATATATAAATAAAACTAAATCAAGACAAAATAAATACGAAAGCACAATAACTGCTCCAGAAATACACCAAAAGAATATTGTTATCTCACAAAAATCTTCTGTTCTTTGTTTTCCACGCCTTATCCGGCAGCTTATTAAGTCACCCTTGTTTATCTACGAGATTTTCCCGTCCCGAAGGGTCATTCGTACTGTTGTTGCTGAATGAATCATAACATTCAAGCTCCTGCCGGTGCAAGAAATTGTGCCTGCAAAATTTAAGAAACTCCTTCCTAAGCCCTCAAGATTTGCACCGTGTCCTGTCGTTTCCTTGCTGTCCCTTCCATACATGTGTCCGGACATTGCGTGTGGCATTTTTTTCCCCTAAGCCTTGAGCCAGCCATTCAATTTTTAAGATATTAGACAAACATTTTGCTTCAAACCTTTCATCGAACCCGAACCAACACAGCGAGCGCTTGTTTCAGCAAGAAACACAGGTTAGCCTCGGCAGATTCGCGAACACGGCCGACTCGTCGTCACCCCCAGTCTTTGGCAACCCGAGCAAAAGCATAATTCATCCATAATTCATGACATCCCTTTCATTTGGCCCCCGTAGCTCGTTCGTTATCAGTGCTGCATGTTTGACGAACGGAAACGAACAAGCTGAGCTACCGGTTCTGGTTGTTTCATCCGCACTGGGTGATTACTAGTTCCTTCTGTGCGACGGATTTTCTGCAAAGGTTGTGTCAGTCCTGTGCGGAGATGGGGACCAGGGACAATGTTTGCCTTCTTCGTTCGAAGTAGCGTTCTACTCGAAATCTTTTGATTCTCGTGCTTGGCATCCCATCCTTACAGAGCCTCAGTTCAAAGGTCAGATAGTGATGAAGAGGTTTCTCCAGCTCATGGTAGAACGATACGGCTCGAAGTTAAAGGAACGTATCTTGCCAGCCACTGCTTGGGTGAAGTATGGATGACATTTTTTTTAAAGAAACCAGATTCTATGGAACGTTTTTCCTGGGTAGAAATAAAAACCCCATAATACGGCAAAGGTATAGCGGTACGAGATAAAATTGAACTAGCTGTGCGACGAAACTGGTGCTGTATCAAGCGAACGATGGCGTAAACTCAGTATGCCATTTTGCGCCCGTCCGTACCCGGGACAGCGGTCGTGGCGGGTCGTACTCCAAAAACCCTGGAACTTGCCTGCTTGGGTTGGTATGGGGATGAAATCATACAGACGCGCACATAAATCATCATTCGCAGTGTGTTAGGCGACGACTTTTTGTCCGACTTTTTGACATGAAATGTATGTGTGTGTGTGTGTGTGTGCCGCTCGGTACGGAAGAAGCGTTGCATGACTTACAACTGGCAACTACTCGCCCGTCACGGCAACCCACGACCCACAGGGAAACGCGTAAGGACACACCGAATAAAACGAACACAAGGTGATGCCTTTACGTGCGAGTGTTTAGTGTGTGTGTGTTTGTATGAAGTTCGCGTTGAAGAGTACCGGATGGTACCGGAACACCGGTGGAATCAAACAGTGCGGGGAATCCTATTAGTGCCGGGTTCTAGCTTTCTTTCAACACGGGTCGTGAAGGAGTGAAGTTGCGTTTTTGTGCCAACAATCGCGAACAAAATAAGCTTTTCATAACGTGAGGGGATCGGTTTGAAAGCGAATTGCGGGGCCAAAAACAATCTTCAAATCTTCAACCTACATTTCTTCAACCCAACAGGGAACAGGACTAACCGGTTAGAAGGACTTCCTAATTGTTCCTCGGTGTGCTTGGTGTGCCACAAAACAGCGACCTATTCGTGTGCTCGTGTGCTTTACGCCTTGCACAATCCATTTCGATGAGCAGCGTGTTCCCAAGAAAACGAGCTTTCGTTTTCTCGTTCTCGACGCGGATCATCATCCGGAGGACTATCTGGGTGTCACTACCGAATTACCCTTCTATTTATCATGATTTTATCTTCAGTCAACCTTGGCTTAGTTATGGAGCAAATAAGGAGCCACGAGAAAACGCAGAAAAAAACCCAAGCACGCCTATCGTTGTGTGGGAAATACTACACCGATTCTTTCGTGCCTGGCTCATGTATTTACAATTTTCCGCGCAAAAAGAAAGCAAACAGCATGGCGGGGAAAAAAGTATAAATCGAACACACTGAATAGAGAATAGACAGTACGGTGGATGGTTGCGTTGGAAAGTTTTACGGTTCAATTTTTTGTGCAGCCCCATAGTACCACCGTCGCACCGGGTTAGAAACATACACGCGGCCCCGTTTGCTGTTGGCACAATTCCAGCAAAACGAGCATTCCGCTCACCGCACACTGTCGCTTTCGCACGGTCCGGATGATCATTATGAATAAATAAATGTTAAGCACCGAAAATTGCATTAAATATTAAGCCTACGGAACGATTGAGGGCGTTCCGAAGGCAACAAAACATTCGGGCGCGTTCGCCTCTGCAAAACGATAAGGGATCGGCTTCCGGTGTGTTTATGTGTGCGTGTGGGTCGACGAAACGAATCAGCCCACAAATGTGTGCACGAGCCAAGATGTGTATGAAAGTTAGCGGAGGGCCCCATACGCAGAAAAGAAAACTGCAAATATTAGTTTCATGCTGGGGATCTCGTATTTTGTTGTTGTTGTGCGTCAATGCTTTATCGTTCATTGGGCCGAATGCTTCAAGCCCTCGCGCATTACGCCATAAGAAGAAAAAGATGATGCTGATGATGATGAGGGTGCCGCCGAACGCTATCCGGTCTACCATCGTCAAGTGCGCTACGTACGAAATCATAAACCAGATTATCATTTGATCGTTTTGACGATGAGATAAACCTCCTAATTGAACATGTTGCCCACGGGCCCACGAACAAAAAAGGTATACAACTGAAGGTACTGAAGAGTGTATGCTGTTTCGTGGCAACGATCCTTTTCGCTTTTAATTCTTGAGTAGTGATGCTTCAACCGGTAAAGTGTGTCTAAATGCGAAAAGTTGAATAAATACGCAGTTGATTGGGATTACGTACGGGCTATAGTAAATTTTGACTAAAAATCATTCTTATAATAAGTATTTCTACTTTAACTGGATTTAAAATAGATTACGTTAAATAAGAATTTCTAACACGTTGAAGGATATCCAAAACCTCCGAAGGATGTGAAGAAGACATGTGAATAAGTAGGGACTTCAACATGCTACAACATCTGTTAATGTATCGAATCATTATAAAGAATGTGCTGTATTATAAAACTAAATTGATTTGAATAGACTTTATCATATCCGTTGCCTAAGAGATAGTTCTTGATATCAACTGGATACACCGGATAATATTCTAATACATGAAACGGATATTACGTGAACGAGCATAGTAATAAAGAATCCTAGTAGAGAGGATCCAGTATAGATAGAGGTTATATAGAGGACATAGAGTATAAAGTACATATGTAGATGACTATATGGCACACGTTATTGATTAATAAAGTTTATTAACCTTTTAGAATCCTTGTAGCTTCATGGATGAATACTACAATTGCAAACATAAAAGGAACTTAAGATTATTGGTCACAATAAAGTCCTTGAATATTGGTGACATATAATTTTGTAAATATCAGTTTGAATCCAACATTGTCTCAAATCTTCCCCTCCTTGGAACTCCAACATCGGAATTTCTTGGTCTGCTACTAATAGCTTTCTATGACTTAGTTTCACACGTAACTGAATAGTCAGCCCTGTGTACACGGCGATGGTCCGGGAGGGATTCGATACCTGGTTCAGCATTACGTATTTATGGCTCAAATTTAAACATAAAATCGATTAAATCTCTGTACGGTTTTTCTAAGCATCATTGCAGTGTTGGTTGCGTATTTCTGCGATTCTCCAGCAACATGAACCAAATTGAACTTGAAATTCAACAAAATTTACAACATAATGGTAACTGCTATGCAGGGACATACTAAGGAAGGCTTTGTTGTATAAAAAAATTAAGGAACAACCATTTAAAAGACCACTCCACCGTTATCTCACTATTGGATTAATTTTGTTTTGAAGATCTAGGACCACACCAAGCATAGTTGTGTAGACGACATTGCGATAAAGGAGCAAAACTACGTAGCTCTTAAAGCAAGCATATTAAACGATACAAGATATTCATAGGACATATGATAAGATCAAACATGAATCAATAATTTTAGATACCAAATTGGGATTAATATTCTTCAAAGCGCTTTTAGTATATGGTAATGTTGATAAACAAAATGTGTTCAAGCATAATTTCCATCCCTTTCATCAGTAAAGCTCAAAGCTCACTCTCGTACATTCAAATCCGCGATTGTCTTTCAGGATTGAAACCAGCAACATCAAAGAAAACAAGCACCAAAAACACTAAAGTAGCAACCGAAACCACTGCATAGAATATTCCACCCCGGAACAGCGATTTGCACTAGGCAAACCTTGAGTAAGTCAAAAGGCGCGTACGTTTGTTATTCATAGAATACAAAGGAAATGTTTTCTAATTTGCTCTCATATCCATTGTAAAGTATCGCGGCACTGGCAGCTTCCTATCATACGTACATACACACATGCTGGCATGATCATCCACCACTGTTCCAGCTCGGCGAACCTGAAGCCTTCAAGAGGCGTGAAGGGTTCTTGTTCGTTGTCTTTTTGTGTGTCGTTTTTTTTTGTGTCTCTCGCTCCACTCTTTGCCACATTTGACTCGCACAAGCTCTCACAGGGTTCAATTGACATTTGAACTCCAGCAGCCATCAAGTTGTGCATGAGCAAGCCGGTAAGTTTGATAGCCCTGCTCGGGCAAAGTGTTTACTGTGGTTCAGCTTTAAAAAATCACACAAAAAAGGAGTGGAAATAGCGACCAAAAGAGCGACCCAAAATGAACGCCGACCGGAAAACGGGCTGGATAGTGAGAATTGCGCAACATGTACAGGCACAGGCACGCGCATACACACCGGGGAATTACCATAGATCAAAGGGTACGAAGCTCATGAATAAGAAGGATATGCAAAGGACTTTTCACGGCACGAAACACACACTCACACACCCACATTCTGTGTCTCTCGGTATGCTTGCTTCAAGGCGTTCCACACGGGGATGCTTATTGTTCGGGTACTATTTTTTTGTTTCCTTGCTGTAGTGTTCAACCCTCTTTGCTACTATCGATGAAGCGTAACGAATGATGTGCCAAGAACTTCTTCAAGCCAAAGCTTCGAGCCTTGCTTTCGAAGCGTCCGACACCTTCTGGCTGCCACTTGGTAATTTAACAAGTGCCATAATTGAGCGGACTTCAGAATCGGCACGGCTCGAACCATAACAGGCTTAGTTTATCTTTTGTTGCTGTGGGCCGTACAAACTCACACGGCAGTACAATGTTGCTGCCAACTGACAGGAAAAGTACGACCGGAACGGACATGTATTGAGCCGTATTACGCACACCACGGACACGAGAAGCCATCTGATAAGCTTTGTCACCGTGCTGTTCTACCGAATGCCGGAGCCTGTCACAAACAGGATGGACCTCATACATCAAGCAACTCTATCACTCGCCCTAGCTTGTACCGGCGGTGACTAGGAAAGGTTCGCGCTTAGTATTGCCTAGACACACGCGAACACACACACGTCCCCTATTGTTGAGTCTTCCGAATCTAACCGAACAGCGGTTCCGCGATTCCGTTTCATAACACCATTATGCACCATAATGTATGATGCAGTCGTTTCGCGCAGGTTTTTCCGTGTGTATACCGTGCCGAGTGAAAAATCCTACACAATTTTTACGCAAACCACTCACTGCACACTTGCATCAAACTCGTTCGTCAGTTCGCGAAAGTTAAATCCCCCGGTGCAAAGCTGCGAAAAGCTCCGGCTCTGACAGAAATAGGCTGAAATGTGTTTATCTCCAGAGTGCGCGAGATGTGTGAGTGTTGTTGGGTGGTGTGATTTTTTTTGTTGTTGTCCCACCCGCAGGTACTTGTTTGTAGCTCAGTTTGACGTACTTCCATCTTGAGGCCACTTTATCAAACTCAAAGCCGTTCTGTCGAGATTGAAGCTAGCGACAACAGATCCAAAAAAAAAAGGTGGCTAACCGTGCCTTTGCGACAGATGTCACAGCGTAGGACGACAAAAACTGGCAAACTTTGGTCGTACCAACTGCAGCAGCATTTTTGTCCGATTCAATATTTAGACTCAGCCGCTTTTGTGTGCATGCACGTTGCATGGCAGCGGGAAGCATGCTAAACACATACCGACAAACACACACACAAAAACACAATGCCTGCGAGGGACTTTGTACCGCCCCACAGCAGGACAACCCATCCCGAGTCCCTATTCTGGCTCACGTGCATCCGGATACACAGAGAGGGGATCTCGATTTCCAACCATTTCCTTCGCTAACTTGCTGGATTATTTATTTTGTCCCGTTGTGCTCGTTGGCATAAGCCTGCAGTTAGACAAATTCCTCCGAATGCGAAGCCAGCGTTGGTGGATCGGCCCAATCGAGTCCGGATCCCAGCCCATCCTCTTCAAACCGCTAGTGGCACTAGTGGATGGAATTTAGTTTTTGGGAAAAGTGTCTGGAGTGCGACAGATGTTAGTATCGTTACATCGTCGTCCGCGGCTTTTCGCGCTGGCAGAAGCCACTTTACTTACGGAGGGAAGCTCTTGTTCTTTATCTCGGAAAAGCGGAACGAGTGTGCTTATCGAAACTTTCCACGTTCGTGTTACGATTCACAAGCCTTCCGTTCGCTTTTTTCCCCGAGCGCGCACTGTTCGTTCCCCCAACCGGTACAACGATGCAATCAAAGACAGCTGTGCAATGCAATCACAACTGTGCGCGTTTAACGTGTTATTGTTCCTTCTTTGCTGCACAGACACACAGCAGTTAATGTGGGACAGTGGGACGCACGTTTGGACGTGATCTTGAGTTTCATAAGCTGGCAAAATGACACGAACCCATATCAGTTAAAATGAAAGTGGGTAGCACATTTAAATAAGGACAGTTTTGTTCTCAGTTCTCGAGTTAAAGAGCCAACTGCTCCCATAATTTAAAAGGAAAGGCAAAAGTCTTTAATTGTACCAAGAAATATGTTTTGATCATTAAAATAAAGCTATTAATACATATCGTACTACTCGAAGGACTTCACAAAACCCTACCAATGCCATTTAATTCTACACATTGATTTTTATGATGACAAATAAGCACATTCCAGCAGCGAACTACGAGGATAAATGTTGATACTTTCATTGCAATCGTAAGCGCGCAAAGTTGAACGAAGTAACTCACGTACAGCGCTGGTATGATTTCCAATGCACCGGGGATCCCACTGTTCGTTAATCAGGCACGTGCCTTGTGGGGAGCAAATTTGTGCTCTCCAAAAGCATCTCAACCGGTCACCATCTGGTCAGTTGAACTTTTCCAACCAGCTGTTCTTCGGCGCTCGGTATACCGTCCGCTAGCCCTTAGATAACCCATAGCTGTAACTACGTCTTAACTTTTATAGCGCGTACGTGTGTATCGGCAAAAACTCCCCACGGGTCCCAGCCCAGGCAGAGAGAAGAACGACCCGGCAGCCCTTGGAGCCCTCTGCTGAAATCAAACCGGTTGTTCGGATGACTTATTATTTCTGTCCCAAGATAACCGAAATACGTTTCGGTCGATATACACGTGCGGTGCTTTGTTCCTCGCCGCACACCGGGAACAACATATCATAAAACTCGATGTCCCATCGAAACGATACAATTCGCATGACGACGACCGAAGCCACACAGTCGTAAACCCGGCCCATGGAGCAACGAATGCCACACCTCAATGACTGACCCCAAGCACGGGATGCCGTGTCAGATGGTCACCAACCGCCTAGGTGCTGGAATGGAGCACACCGAGATAGCCGGATCCTGTCATGTCCGGTAACCGATTGGAGTGTGTCATCTTTGCTTTGCTCCAAAGGCCATTCTACCTTCATCGCATACGTTTCCCGTTCGGGGAGAAGGGAGCGAGACTTGCGAGATGAAATGTACAACCTTCATCAACCGAAAAATCGGAAAATCAGACATCATACCAGACCAGATCTGTCGTATGCCGTTTCCGGACCATCGGCATTCAGCAGAGGTTTTGGGGAAGGAGGATTCCAACGATTCTGGGTGACATGAGCGAACGGTGGAACGTTTGGGCTTTCCTTCTGCCTGGATTAGGTTATTTTCATCCCGATTCCGTGCCACCGTGGTTGGGCGAAGGGTTTCCCGGTAAGCTGACACCGCATCGCTTCGTCTTCGGCAGTGAAAGATCTTCCGGCCCGGTCTGCCAACGCAACGGTTCGATGCTTTCGACGACTGTTGGACACAAAAATGGTGAAATGAAAAGACGCACAGGATGTCTTGTGTATGAAAAATGTATGATTCGTGGTCACCTGACATGGATGATCTGTGGTGGTCCCGTGGCGCTATATGCCTGCCCGAATATGGGATCTGAACAGCTCTCCAAAATGTATCCTTTTTTCTACTTTCCAGCGGTATAATGTGTGGAGTTTATGTCGTACGCTTTTAACCTGCCATCTATCTACTGCTGCTCAGTCCAAAAACGATGGAAATTATTTAGCATCGCAAGCAAGACTCGTTAACTCAATCTGCCGGACAGCATACATCGTAATGTAGCAATACATGGATACGTCATGTGGTAAACACCGGGCACATCGACCGTACCGGGTGTGTACGATGTTTCTTAATATGATTGAGTTATCCAATTGCTGGGCATTTGCACGAACAGGGTTTCAATTACACCCAGAGAAACTATTTATTGCACCATGAAGAGCACTCAATTAATGCTGATCGTATGAAACGCTTCCCGTTTTTTATGTGTTTATGCAACACGTGCCCATCCTGTGCGTTGGGTGCTCCCCAGAGGGAAACGACTCTGTGTTGCAGTTAAATCAAGACAGTCCATTTTCCGCACCGGTCGGCTGGAGCAATGCATTGGAAGTCTTTTTTGTTTCATGATTACCATCTTCTTTTTATTCCTCCCCCCCCCC
>KZ062239.1:24563-65993 GCA_002091835.1 Anopheles maculatus
AGCGGTACGAGATAAAATTGAACTAGCTGTGCGACGAAACTGGTGCTGTATCAAGCGAACGATGGCGTAAACTCAGTATGCCATTTTGCGCCCGTCCGTACCCGGGACAGCGGTCGTGGCGGGTCGTACTCCAAAAACCCTGGAACTTGCCTGCTTGGGTTGGTATGGGGATGAAATCATACAGACGCGCACATAAATCATCATTCGCAGTGTGTTAGGCGACGACTTTTTGTCCGACTTTTTGACATGAAATGTATGTGTGTGTGTGTGTGTGTGTGCCGCTCGGTACGGAAGAAGCGTTGCATGACTTACAACTGGCAACTACTCGCCCGTCACGGCAACCCACGACCCACAGGGAAACGCGTAAGGACACACCGAATAAAACGAACACAAGGTGATGCCTTTACGTGCGAGTGTTTAGTGTGTGTGTGTTTGTATGAAGTTCGCGTTGAAGAGTACCGGATGGTACCGGAACACCGGTGGAATCAAACAGTGCGGGGAATCCTATTAGTGCCGGGTTCTAGCTTTCTTTCAACACGGGTCGTGAAGGAGTGAAGTTGCGTTTTTGTGCCAACAATCGCGAACAAAATAAGCTTTTCATAACGTGAGGGGATCGGTTTGAAAGCGAATTGCGGGGCCAAAAACAATCTTCAAATCTTCAACCTACATTTCTTCAACCCAACAGGGAACAGGACTAACCGGTTAGAAGGACTTCCTAATTGTTCCTCGGTGTGCTTGGTGTGCCACAAAACAGCGACCTATTCGTGTGCTCGTGTGCTTTACGCCTTGCACAATCCATTTCGATGAGCAGCGTGTTCCCAAGAAAACGAGCTTTCGTTTTCTCGTTCTCGACGCGGATCATCATCCGGAGGACTATCTGGGTGTCACTACCGAATTACCCTTCTATTTATCATGATTTTATCTTCAGTCAACCTTGGCTTAGTTATGGAGCAAATAAGGAGCCACGAGAAAACGCAGAAAAAAACCCAAGCACGCCTATCGTTGTGTGGGAAATACTACACCGATTCTTTCGTGCCTGGCTCATGTATTTACAATTTTCCGCGCAAAAAGAAAGCAAACAGCATGGCGGGGAAAAAAGTATAAATCGAACACACTGAATAGAGAATAGACAGTACGGTGGATGGTTGCGTTGGAAAGTTTTACGGTTCAATTTTTTGTGCAGCCCCATAGTACCACCGTCGCACCGGGTTAGAAACATACACGCGGCCCCGTTTGCTGTTGGCACAATTCCAGCAAAACGAGCATTCCGCTCACCGCACACTGTCGCTTTCGCACGGTCCGGATGATCATTATGAATAAATAAATGTTAAGCACCGAAAATTGCATTAAATATTAAGCCTACGGAACGATTGAGGGCGTTCCGAAGGCAACAAAACATTCGGGCGCGCTCGCCTCGCCTGCGAAACGATAAGGGATCGGCTTCCGGTGTGTTTATGTGTGTGTGAGGGTGCGTGTGGGTCGACGAAACGAATCATCCCACAAATGCGTGCACGAGCCAAGATGTGTATGAAAGTTAGCGGGGCGCCCCATACGCAGAAAAGAAAACTGCAAATATTAGATCCATGCTGGGGATCTCGTATTTTGTTGTTGTTGTGCGTCAATGCTTTATCGTACATTGGGCCGAATGCTTCAAGCCCTCGCGCATTACGCCATAAGAAGAAAAAGATGATGCTGATGATGATGAGGGTGCCGCCGAACGCTATCCGGTCTACCATCGTCAAGTGCGCTACGTACGAAATCATAAACCAGATTATCATTTGATCGTTTTGACGATGAGATAAACCTCCTAATTGAACATGTTGCCCACGGGCCCACGAACAAAAAAGGTATACAACTGAAGGTACTGAAGAGTGTATGCTGTTTCGTGGCAACGATCCTTTTCGCTTTTAATTCTTGAGTAGTGATGCTTCAACCGGTAAAGTGTGTCTAAATGCGAAAAGTTGAATAAATACGCAGTTGATTGGGATTACGTACGGGCTATAGTAAATTTTGACTAAAAATCATTCTTATAATAAGTATTTCTACTTTAACTGGATTTAAAATAGATTACGTTAAATAAGAATTTCTAACACGTTGAAGGATATCCAAAACCTCCGAAGGATGTGAAGAAGACATGTGAATAAGTAGGGACTTCAACATGCTACAACATCTGTTAATGTATCGAATCATTATAAAGAATGTGCTGTATTATAAAACTAAATTGATTTGAATAGACTTTATCATATCCGTTGCCTAAGAGATAGTTCTTGATATCAACTGGATACACCGGATAATATTCTAATACATGAAACGGATATTACGTGAACGAGCATAGTAATAAAGAATCCTAGTAGAGAGGATCCAGTATAGATAGAGGTTATATAGAGGACATAGAGTATCTAAGAGATAGTTCTTGATATCAACTGGATACACCGGATAATATTCTAATACATGAAACGGATATTACGTGAACGAGCATAGTAATAAAGAATCCTAGTAGAGAGGATCCAGTATAGATAGAGGTTATATAGAGGACATAGAGTATAAAGTACATATGTAGATGACTATATGGCACACGTTATTGATTAATAAAGTTTATTAACCTTTTAGAATCCTTGTAGCTTCATGGATGAATACTACAATTGCAAACATAAAAGGAACTTAAGATTATTGGTCACAATAAAGTCCTTGAATATTGGTGACATATAATTTTGTAAATATCAGTTTGAATCCAACATTGTCTCAAATCTTCCCCTCCTTGGAACTCCAACATCGGAATTTCTTGGTCTGCTACTAATAGCTTTCTATGACTTAGTTTCACACGTAACTGAATAGTCAGCCCTGTGTACACGGCGATGGTCCGGGAGGGATTCGATACCTGGTTCAGCATTACGTATTTATGGCTCAAATTTAAACATAAAATCGATTAAATCTCTGTACGGTTTTTCTAAGCATCATTGCAGTGTTGGTTGCGTATTTCTGCGATTCTCCAGCAACATGAACCAAATTGAACTTGAAATTCAACAAAATTTACAACATAATGGTAACTGCTATGCAGGGACATACTAAGGAAGGCTTTGTTGTATAAAAAAATTAAGGAACAACCATTTAAAAGACCACTCCACCGTTATCTCACTATTGGATTAATTTTGTTTTGAAGATCTAGGACCACACCAAGCATAGTTGTGTAGACGACATTGCGATAAAGGAGCAAAACTACGTAGCTCTTAAAGCAAGCATATTAAACGATACAAGATATTCATAGGACATATGATAAGATCAAACATGAATCAATAATTTTAGATACCAAATTGGGATTAATATTCTTCAAAGCGCTTTTAGTATATGGTAATGTTGATAAACAAAATGTGTTCAAGCATAATTTCCATCCCTTTCATCAGTAAAGCTCAAAGCTCACTCTCGTACATTCAAATCCGCGATTGTCTTTCAGGATTGAAACCAGCAACATCAAAGAAAACAAGCACCAAAAACACTAAAGTAGCAACCGAAACCACTGCATAGAATATTCCACCCCGGAACAGCGATTTGCACTAGGCAAACCTTGAGTAAGTCAAAAGGCGCGTACGTTTGTTATTCATAGAATACAAAGGAAATGTTTTCTAATTTGCTCTCATATCCATTGTAAAGTATCGCGGCACTGGCAGCTTCCTATCATACGTACATACACACATGCTGGCATGATCATCCACCACTGTTCCAGCTCGGCGAACCTGAAGCCTTCAAGAGGCGTGAAGGGTTCTTGTTCGTTGTCTTTTTGTGTGTCGTTTTTTTTTGTGTCTCTCGCTCCACTCTTTGCCACATTTGACTCGCACAAGCTCTCACAGGGTTCAATTGACATTTGAACTCCAGCAGCCATCAAGTTGTGCATGAGCAAGCCGGTAAGTTTGATAGCCCTGCTCGGGCAAAGTGTTTACTGTGGTTCAGCTTTAAAAAATCACACAAAAAAGGAGTGGAAATAGCGACCAAAAGAGCGACCCAAAATGAACGCCGACCGGAAAACGGGCTGGATAGTGAGAATTGCGCAACATGTACAGGCACAGGCACGCGCATACACACCGGGGAATTACCATAGATCAAAGGGTACGAAGCTCATGAATAAGAAGGATATGCAAAGGACTTTTCACGGCACGAAACACACACTCACACACCCACATTCTGTGTCTCTCGGTATGCTTGCTTCAAGGCGTTCCACACGGGGATGCTTATTGTTCGGGTACTATTTTTTTGTTTCCTTGCTGTAGTGTTCAACCCTCTTTGCTACTATCGATGAAGCGTAACGAATGATGTGCCAAGAACTTCTTCAAGCCAAAGCTTCGAGCCTTGCTTTCGAAGCGTCCGACACCTTCTGGCTGCCACTTGGTAATTTAACAAGTGCCATAATTGAGCGGACTTCAGAATCGGCACGGCTCGAACCATAACAGGCTTAGTTTATCTTTTGTTGCTGTGGGCCGTACAAACTCACACGGCAGTACAATGTTGCTGCCAACTGACAGGAAAAGTACGACCGGAACGGACATGTATTGAGCCGTATTACGCACACCACGGACACGAGAAGCCATCTGATAAGCTTTGTCACCGTGCTGTTCTACCGAATGCCGGAGCCTGTCACAAACAGGATGGACCTCATACATCAAGCAACTCTATCACTCGCCCTAGCTTGTACCGGCGGTGACTAGGAAAGGTTCGCGCTTAGTATTGCCTAGACACACGCGAACACACACACGTCCCCTATTGTTGAGTCTTCCGAATCTAACCGAACAGCGGTTCCGCGATTCCGTTTCATAACACCATTATGCACCATAATGTATGATGCAGTCGTTTCGCGCAGGTTTTTCCGTGTGTATACCGTGCCGAGTGAAAAATCCTACACAATTTTTACGCAAACCACTCACTGCACACTTGCATCAAACTCGTTCGTCAGTTCGCGAAAGTTAAATCCCCCGGTGCAAAGCTGCGAAAAGCTCCGGCTCTGACAGAAATAGGCTGAAATGTGTTTATCTCCAGAGTGCGCGAGATGTGTGAGTGTTGTTGGGTGGTGTGATTTTTTTTGTTGTTGTCCCACCCGCAGGTACTTGTTTGTAGCTCAGTTTGACGTACTTCCATCTTGAGGCCACTTTATCAAACTCAAAGCCGTTCTGTCGAGATTGAAGCTAGCGACAACAGATCCAAAAAAAAAAGGTGGCTAACCGTGCCTTTGCGACAGATGTCACAGCGTAGGACGACAAAAACTGGCAAACTTTGGTCGTACCAACTGCAGCAGCATTTTTGTCCGATTCAATATTTAGACTCAGCCGCTTTTGTGTGCATGCACGTTGCATGGCAGCGGGAAGCATGCTAAACACATACCGACAAACACACACACAAAAACACAATGCCTGCGAGGGACTTTGTACCGCCCCACAGCAGGACAACCCATCCCGAGTCCCTATTCTGGCTCACGTGCATCCGGATACACAGAGAGGGGATCTCGATTTCCAACCATTTCCTTCGCTAACTTGCTGGATTATTTATTTTGTCCCGTTGTGCTCGTTGGCATAAGCCTGCAGTTAGACAAATTCCTCCGAATGCGAAGCCAGCGTTGGTGGATCGGCCCAATCGAGTCCGGATCCCAGCCCATCCTCTTCAAACCGCTAGTGGCACTAGTGGATGGAATTTAGTTTTTGGGAAAAGTGTCTGGAGTGCGACAGATGTTAGTATCGTTACATCGTCGTCCGCGGCTTTTCGCGCTGGCAGAAGCCACTTTACTTACGGAGGGAAGCTCTTGTTCTTTATCTCGGAAAAGCGGAACGAGTGTGCTTATCGAAACTTTCCACGTTCGTGTTACGATTCACAAGCCTTCCGTTCGCTTTTTTCCCCGAGCGCGCACTGTTCGTTCCCCCAACCGGTACAACGATGCAATCAAAGACAGCTGTGCAATGCAATCACAACTGTGCGCGTTTAACGTGTTATTGTTCCTTCTTTGCTGCACAGACACACAGCAGTTAATGTGGGACAGTGGGACGCACGTTTGGACGTGATCTTGAGTTTCATAAGCTGGCAAAATGACACGAACCCATATCAGTTAAAATGAAAGTGGGTAGCACATTTAAATAAGGACAGTTTTGTTCTCAGTTCTCGAGTTAAAGAGCCAACTGCTCCCATAATTTAAAAGGAAAGGCAAAAGTCTTTAATTGTACCAAGAAATATGTTTTGATCATTAAAATAAAGCTATTAATACATATCGTACTACTCGAAGGACTTCACAAAACCCTACCAATGCCATTTAATTCTACACATTGATTTTTATGATGACAAATAAGCACATTCCAGCAGCGAACTACGAGGATAAATGTTGATACTTTCATTGCAATCGTAAGCGCGCAAAGTTGAACGAAGTAACTCACGTACAGCGCTGGTATGATTTCCAATGCACCGGGGATCCCACTGTTCGTTAATCAGGCACGTGCCTTGTGGGGAGCAAATTTGTGCTCTCCAAAAGCATCTCAACCGGTCACCATCTGGTCAGTTGAACTTTTCCAACCAGCTGTTCTTCGGCGCTCGGTATACCGTCCGCTAGCCCTTAGATAACCCATAGCTGTAACTACGTCTTAACTTTTATAGCGCGTACGTGTGTATCGGCAAAAACTCCCCACGGGTCCCAGCCCAGGCAGAGAGAAGAACGACCCGGCAGCCCTTGGAGCCCTCTGCTGAAATCAAACCGGTTGTTCGGATGACTTATTATTTCTGTCCCAAGATAACCGAAATACGTTTCGGTCGATATACACGTGCGGTGCTTTGTTCCTCGCCGCACACCGGGAACAACATATCATAAAACTCGATGTCCCATCGAAACGATACAATTCGCATGACGACGACCGAAGCCACACAGTCGTAAACCCGGCCCATGGAGCAACGAATGCCACACCTCAATGACTGACCCCAAGCACGGGATGCCGTGTCAGATGGTCACCAACCGCCTAGGTGCTGGAATGGAGCACACCGAGATAGCCGGATCCTGTCATGTCCGGTAACCGATTGGAGTGTGTCATCTTTGCTTTGCTCCAAAGGCCATTCTACCTTCATCGCATACGTTTCCCGTTCGGGGAGAAGGGAGCGAGACTTGCGAGATGAAATGTACAACCTTCATCAACCGAAAAATCGGAAAATCAGACATCATACCAGACCAGATCTGTCGTATGCCGTTTCCGGACCATCGGCATTCAGCAGAGGTTTTGGGGAAGGAGGATTCCAACGATTCTGGGTGACATGACCGAACGGTGGAACGTTTGGGTTTTCCTTCTGCCTGGATTAGGTTATTTTCATCCCGATTCCGTGCCACCGAGGTTGGGCGAAGGGTTCCCCGGTAAGCTGACACCGCATCGCTTCGTCTTCGGCAGTGAAAGATCTTCCGGCCCGGTCTGCCAACGCAACGGTTCGATGCTTTCGACGACTGTTGGACACAAAAATGGTGAAATGAAAAGACGCACAGGATGTCTTGTGTATGAAAAATGTATGATTCGTGGTCACCTGACATGGATGATCTGTGGTGGTCCCGTGGCGCTATATGCCTGCCCGAATATGGGATCTGAACAGCTCTCCAAAATGTATCCTTTTTTCTACTTTCCAGCGGTATAATGTGTGGAGTTTATGTCGTACGCTTTTAACCTGCCATCTATCTACTGCTGCTCAGTCCAAAAACGATGGAAATTATTTAGCATCGCAAGCAAGACTCGTTAACTCAATCTGCCGGACAGCATACATCGTAATGTAGCAATACATGGATACGTCATGTGGTAAACACCGGGCACATCGACCGTACCGGGTGTGTACGATGTTTCTTAATATGATTGAGTTATCCAATTGCTGGGCATTTGCACGAACAGGGTTTCAATTACACCCAGAGAAACTATTTATTGCACCATGAAGAGCACTCAATTAATGCTGATCGTATGAAACGCTTCCCGTTTTTTATGTGTTTATGCAACACGTGCGCATTCTGTGCGTTGGATGCTCCCCAGAGGGAAACGACTCTGTGTTGCAGTTAAATCAAGACAGTCCATTTTCCGCACCGGTCGGCTGGAGCAATGCATTGGAAGTCTTTTTTGTTTCATGATTACCATCTTCTTTTTATTCCTCCCCCCCCCCCCCCCCCTGCTTCTTCGACTACAGTACAAATGAGGGACCCAGAGTTTCCTTTCATCTTTAAATGGAAAACAAAAAGCCTTTCAACCGTTCGAGATGCTGGCCGGGAAGATGCGCCGGCATACCGAAGGAGAATGGTTGTTCCGTAATGGAATAAATCATGACTTGTAATTATATAATCTTTTTGATAGTTCCTTCAAGGAACGATGCATCAGATCAGAACAATGGGGGACCGGGTTTGCTTTGACTGGTACAACATTGTGGCACGATAAGTGAAGTAACTAAGAGTTTGTTTGATGTTATCCGAGACTGCCCGAGGGTTTAGATATGGTGCTGGACGAGCGTGTTCTAGACTTGCCGTGCACTGCAGTGGTGGTGATTGTTTGAATAGTGTTCGATAGGCGAAATGGTTGGTTTACAAAATCTTGATAATAAACCAATTTAAGTAGCTGCAAGTGGCATTTACAACCGGTGTATCATATTGTACTCGAAATAGGAAAAACCCCTTCTTCGTTACCTTGATGGAAATAGAAATTGAAGCAACTTATCAGCACTGGTTGAACAACCAGATGAAGTGATTATTATTCTTACATACCAGTTTAGGTTACTTATGATTCAATTATAACTGCCTGACCCAAGATGTATTAGATGACAGGCTTTACACACTGATAGTGAAAGTAAAAGCGAGCTGTACCGATGCTCCGAAAATTGACCGACCTTCCTGTAGCAATGGGACGCGCACATTTGAAATTGTTGAGCTTTCTTCCATCAACATACCTGTAATGAAAGGAATTTACATAGTTACTAGTCTGGAAAATTTTAAACACTATAATGGTAGTAAGTTTATTAAATGTAAATTATCATTATTGCCAATAATGTAATGAATAATTCACATGCATGAAGTCAATCAAAAGTGTTTGAATGTTCCGATGTTATTAATTTAACGCTACTGCAGCTTTCATACTGCTCCAAAGTCTGAAAATAGTAAAATTAGTTTGAGAAATACTCGTGATGCGCTTGGCAGCGAGTAATAAATCCTACCAACATTCACGGCTCACAGGACTAACTATCCTTCTTATTCTTCCTTGGCACTACAACCTCGTGAGGTCTTAGCCTCACACATTGCTAGCTCTCTGTGACTTCATATTCTGTATGGAAAAAGCCCTCTTTCTGTCAAATTTCAAACTACATACAACCAATTTTTAACATTGAATTCTCGAATTTGGTATCAAGTGACTATTTATTTTATTATACTTCATTATAATCATAGCAATAGAATTTCAATCGAATAACAGTCTAATGTACTAATTCTAAATAATGTAATAATATTTTGATAGATTTAAAAACCTTTGCGTTAAAGGCATATCTCCAGTTAAACCTTCCTAACCTAAGACGTGTCTGTTCGTGTTGTTAAAACCCGTTAAAATGTTAAAATGTATGTCTTTTGGAGTTTTATAAACTTATTTTGTGATAATTTTCAGCAATACACAAATATCTGTGTATTTGTTTGATTGTCATATCTGGACCATAAGCTTAAAAACGTAAAGTTACAATCGATAGGCTAAGCTAGCCAACAAAGAGCTGGCTAAATATCATAAAATGTTGAAAAACGAACTGATTAAATAAATAAACTTTAATTTCTATACCATCTACCTATCCAACTCATAAATAAATACCTCTCCAACTTTTTTGTTATAATCACAAACGTGACACCTCTTGTAACATAAGCAAATAAAACTAAATTATCGCTTTCAAACGAAACAACTCCCAAAAGAATATGTTTTGCTCTAAACTCAATTTAGCAACACGCATGCAGACACGCTCGTACTCTGAAACCGTATACAAGAAACGAACTAACGTCGTATAATGGTAGCATTAGAGCGATCCATTTCCTCGCATCCTTCCAAATCAACTGCAGAAGCGTTGATTGCGCAGCAAGATAAACAAAATCAACCACGTGCTACTGCAACACAAACAAATTGGTTGCTCGCTCTCGGGGGAGAACCAATCAATGCATTCGACTTTTTTTTTGAGAAAAAATAGCAAAAGGAGAGAAAAGTTGACATCGCTGCACAAGATGCAAACGAGAAAGATGATGTTTCGGAAGAGTGAATGCTCAGTGGGACGACTGGAACACCGAACGAGTGTTGTTCCGATTGATGCTGCATGCTTGGAAACCTTCCTTTTACTGAGGATTCATAGGACGATAGGTGCCAATTTTATGGAGCTTGTTGCCTAGTTTGAATAATGCTTGGAATGTTCGTTTCGATATTTTTTGATAGAAAGGATAGGTTTAAAGAAATGAAATAGCATTCAACTTATGGATTAAAATTTGGTATTAGCAATAATTCAAAGGAGTACAAATATTGAAATCAAATTATTTTTAACATCTTTACATGAACCGTGCTCCAAACTCATTAAGGGGCCATATTTATTCCCCATCGGTGCAGCATCGTGTTTAAGCGTCGTACGTTAAATGTTTAATTCAGCACCTTTGCTTAGTCATGCACTGCCGAAACCGCATGCCATTACTTATCCGGACACATACAAAAATCCACATACACACAGACACTTTCCACCCAACGGTGCGATAATGTGCCCGGGTTAATTGTTTTCTGTATTTTCAATTTCCACCCGCGTACTTGGAGAATCTCTGGATGGGAAAGCCGACTGTGTATCATTAACTTTGCACACGTACGGCGCACACAACGCTACTGTAGCAAACCGCGAACCACCACGAACCTCAGGCAGGTTGGCCGAACAGGTGCACAAGCGGAAGGATGTGGCACAATTAAACAATTTAAAATATCTCTTTGAAAAACCGACACTGGTGTCGATGCAGAAAAGGGCAGGCGTACTCGGGCAGAACCGAACCGACACGGCACTACCTTCCACACCTTCTTGGTGGTTTCTGATATCTTAGTTTTTGCTGGGCAAGTGGCATAAAACACACAAACCAACCATTCTTTGTTCTAGTCGCTCGTGCGATGGTTGTTCATGCACCGTTTAGCCGGCAGTGTACGTGCCCAAACGAGTGAACGCACGCGTTCCTGTGTGTCTGTGCTTGCAGGCACACTGCTAAGCGCCCAATGGTGATCCATGGACGATCTCCACGTACGAGACTTTCGCGCATATACACACACACACACGCTCACACGTCTTTCCCAAAACCCAAGGATCGAGAGAAAGGTGGCAAGAACCAGAGCAAATGTAGCGCCACTAGACGTCGACCAAACCGGGGGAGAGTCGAAGGAATTGCACAATGCGACGTTGAGAATCGGAAGAAAATTGAGTTTTCAGAATATCATTATTATGTTTACGTATTCTGTGCACCTTAAGCACGGGCGCATAGCAGGGAGCGTCCTACCGCACTGCCACAAGTGCGACGACAAGCGTGGCAAGTGTGTGCACGTTCCGCGGGGATGTAAGTGTATCCCCGTGGTGATGTGTGCTCGTATGGTCAGGAATGTATAAGTCTTTCACGTTCTCGGTGATGCGCACTATGTGCTGTGAAATCAAATTGGCTAAAATTAATGGGTAAAGCACAACCGGTTGCAGGAACGAGTTCTTTTGTTTTATCGCAATTTTTGTTTCTTCTATAAAAAATTAATTGAAAATTTTCGTATTTCAGAGATCTTTCTTAGCATGGATGTCCTGACTGGTGACTTCTAAACAATATTAATTTCAATTTGAAAGCCTTGATTCCTTCCTTCCATATTTATATTTGATCAACTACAACAATATATATTTGAAGTCCCAGATAATTAAATTACTTTAAAAACACACTATGATAACACGTCTTATTCTCTCAGCCATTGTTCATTTACAATAGTTTCATGAAGTAAATATGATCATTACTTAAAGAAATTATATTGTGTTTTCCGGTAGATGATGCTCCACAAGAATATTATTGTAATAAAGTTATCACAAATGTCCTCTAAATAATAAATAATTTAAAGCACTACATAAAACACCATTTAGTTACTACAAACGTAGTTTACACAACTCAAATGTTCATAAAACACGGTGTGCGCTCTGTTGGAGGTTTGATGCCATCGCAAAGCACCAAATCCCACAGCCTTCTTCGGACGGCTCAACCGTAACCGGAATGTACGAGAGACAGAGAGAGAGCACAAGAATCCCGGCATCCCAAGGATACGAAGCTACGGATATATGTATGTATTCCATCTCGCTTGGGACTGCAGCATGTAAGAAACGAAACCAACCATAACCATAGCGAACGCCTCAAGCACTACCAGAAATACGGCCCGGTCGGTTAGAGTCACGGTGGAGCAATCACCTGCAGGAGGTCGTCTAAACGTCGTGTGTGTGTGTGTGTATGTGTGGACCAGTTCAACTCTCTTAAGGTAGCATCGAAAAGACGGGCGCACTACCGACAACTAATGCTTCACCGGGAATGGTGAAATTGCATCGCATGCAACGGAGTAATAAAAAATCAACATTATCGTCCAGGATTATAAAAATAATTCCCAACAACGACCGGTAGGTAGCGGAATCGATGCCCGTGTGAGGGATTTTCTTGGTAGCAGGAACGGCACTCGTTCCGCACAGCAAAGAAAAGGCTTGAAGCATATCTTGTTCCCGAAGAAATGGGACAAGGTACGTCGAGTGGTTCAAGTCTCCATACGCTCCATACAGTCGTCGTCGTCGTCTAAGTGCGACCGGCACGGAATGTCCAATGTACGACTCGTCCTAGAAGAGGACCCACTTTCACGAGCACTTCACATAGTGACTCCCGTTGGTTAGGCGAACTACCGACCGTTCTCCTGGAGCCTGCACCTACTCCATCCAACCCAAGCGATCCTTGGCGTAGTACAGCCGAGCGCCACAGCGTGACACATTGCTTTTCTTCCAGGATATTGCTCTATTTTCGTTTTATGTGTTTTCTTTAAAATCTAATTTCTTCTTACGGCTCACTTGGGAGCGCGACAGACTCGCGTGGACGTCTTCGGCTGGGGCTCGTACGTTTCATTTGATTTTATTTTTTACTATCCGCTTACAGTACGGAATAAAGAAATAAGGGCATAGAAAATATGTACTCCTCGTGCACGATGCATGGGTTGGCGGCGTACTATACATCTATCCATTCAACGGTTGCACTGTGACGTTTGCGCCAGGAAAAGTGACTACAGTTTTTGCAATAAAAAGCAAAAGCTATACCATTGGAAACAAGGGCAATTTGAAATTTATTAACTAGCGCCTGTTTGTGCTTGCTGAAAACGGGGTGAAAAATAACAGCAAAACAAGTCTGCACAACAAAACAGTTTTTCGATGGTCTCTTTAAGGTCTCACAACGTTGAATAAGCTTTAAGAATATTTTTCAAAACACTCTGAATGAAACCACAAGCAAGCAAACGCTTTGCGATAAACAACAGCTCTTTGCAAAGAACGAAAATACATCGTCTTTCCTAAGATCTAACTTTAAAAAGGGTCAGACACAGCTTACTTCAAGCAACTTCGGTCCGCCTGCGTAAACGGTGTGGGTTCCGTTTTTACGACTTCGATAACCTCCGAAATCATAGGGAGCTGGCAGTATAAGTTTACCAGAGACGCCTTGCAACCATACCGACCGTTCTGATAGATCTAAAAATATCTAACTAGGTCGCAGACAGCCGCTAATATTCGCCCAAGGATCAATGGAGAGTGCTCATGCCACCCAGCCCAGGTGTATCGGGTTTATGCTTGTGGTGTTATTTATGGCGCTCGGTGAACCAAATTGATATCACGCGCAACGAAATGGTTTGCAACAGTTGGCCTCATTGTTGGTATTGAATGACACGATGCAAGCCGTATACAAGGTTTGGTCTAATTTTAGTTACATGTCAGTGCTTATCATTCAGCGAATAGAGAGAGTGGCTAAGGAGATTAAATATCTTTGCAACAGAAATATGAAAAGGGTACCTTTCTTATCTTCTATTTTAGAGCCTTGCTTTTCTGATGAAAACCTGTCAGAAAATCTAACCTAGATCATCAATTATGTCAAGAAACATTGACGTTCATTAAGTGGACATTAGAAAAGGGTTTTTTCTCTACCTAAAAAAACCGATGGGGAAATGAGGCAGATATCTCTCAATATGGACTTCAAACGAGTATAAAAAGGATATTTTTTGTCAGGCATTGGAACATATTTTGTTCACATTCCTATCACTTTTTATAAGTTATATTTTATTTCCAAAGAACCTGCTTTCTCTTCATTATCTATACAACCTCAACAGACCTCGGCCTGCCATTAATGACCTCCTCGACTTCACGTTGCTGTATAGTGAAAGTCCTTCGTTCATGTTGATGGTTTTGTTACATATTTGACGGAAGCTACTACTGCTGTGCCAGAAAAAGGATTTAAATGATATAATTCAAACACTTGTAGTTCACCAAAATAGGCCCGAAGGTGTGATTGAGCTACACTTAACCAAGATTATTCATTCCATAGATCCAGAAAAGTGTTTTGAAAGCTTCAATTGATATAAATCTTTGCAGAAATAAAGTTCTTTTATCTTTATCCTCTTGGCTGAAATATCTGATAGGCACTGCTGGCCACCTATTGGCGTACTAAACTTATTGGTTTCACTTTGTTGGACAGTCGATCATCACTAAAGAAAAACACGTAACTATCTTTTTTTTAATCCTTAACATTTTTCAAAAGGCTTTCCATGTTTCCTTTGCATCGAAAATATGTTGCTTAATCTGACCTGACTCAGGAACTGCGACCTAACTACCATCAAACACCGAAACTAAAACCCAACAATACTATTTCATCGCAACTATCCTGTAAACAATCTAGCGAAGCACGAACGAAACACAGGTAAAACAGACAAGTGAAGCAATTTGTCATTTGAACCAAAACAAAGATAAATATATAAAATACCTTGATACACAACCAGCCTTCCATTCGTGGCCACCATCAGTTTCGAGCATCAGCCAGCGCTATCGATTTTCAATTCACCGATTTAAACTTGATCTCGTTTGCCATTTTTCTTGCTTGCCAGTTTTCGTTTCGTTTAAGAAACCCCGTCCGCCCGAGGTTCTCAAACACTTAGTTTCACGATTTATATAATCTCCCTTTTATCTCGTGCCCATCACCTGCTTACGTCCCATGCCCAATTGCCCCCTGATCTCCCTGTTACCGCTGTGTGTTGGCACGAGAGATATAAGAAATCTCCTCCCAACCGTCCAATCTCACAGCGAAAAAGAAAGTTTCATCACAAAAATCGAATCCTTTGCCTCCGCCGGAACACCACTCGTTTGAGCAGCGTTTGATAGGAAAAGTGATCGAAAAAAAGGGATACACACCGTTAGCAAATCATTGCATTCTGAAGATGCCTTCTGCAACTCAACCTTAGCCGTGCGAGAAAACGGTAATGGTTCGACCGTGTGTATAGATGGGGTTACTCGAGACACAGACTCCTTCCGCTTACGCTTAAATCGATTCTTCTTCCATCCAGCCTCGGTACAGGTCTGTTGTGTAATCTTTGTGCCTGCCCTCGGTTTTGGTTCCATTCCATTATTCTTCCCAAAAATCCCCCTTTCTGCGTCAGCACAATCTCTCCCGGACACCGGGAACCACACGGATCGGTAGCAGGAGGACACGGAATCGTTGCACGAACACTGACGAGGTGTTTTCCTTGGGTTTTTTTTCTCCCGCACCAGAGGACCAAGGCGGATGGATACACCGCTGGAAGCCTTACTTGCGCCAGTAAATCTCAATTTGCTCACCATCGCACGGACACAAAACAGAAGGCATTCGAAAGGGAAGAGTTTCGAGGATATTAAGGGAGGCTATAAGAGGGAGAGTAGTCAAGAGAAGAAAAAAAACCTGGGGGAAAAACGCGCAGAATGAAACGAGACATGAAGGGTATGAAATTCCAAAGGGAACGAATCACCCAGACTTTGTGAGACTATGGCTGAGGAAGAACCCTTACTATGCAACAACAGCAACAACAATAACCAACAACAACCAAAAGAGAAGGAAATATCCCACTCTCGCTTGGGCCGGGGAAAATAGATGAGATTATTTCCTTCCGGCCGTGCTATTCCGGGGCGAACCAGACAGTCGGGAAGCACTACGGGAAGTTCCGGAATGCAGGTCGGTTTAGTGAATGTGGCTGAGTGCAGAAATGTATAGGAGAAAAAAAAACATAACCCCACGGTAGGATTGGTCCCAACCCAGGGTGAGCCTCACGGTTCAATTTTTCCGATCTATACTCAGTCCAGCACACACTCAAGCACAGTCTCGTACCGTCGCGAAAAGGCAATGTTTTTGTCCCCAAACCGACTGCTTACTGCTGCGCGAACGGACACTGAATGTCAACGAATGCTTTACTCCCCCCGAGTGTCCGAGTCCGGAGGGAGATTGACTAGCTGAGCTGGTTTCAAATTTCATCATTTTTCTTTCCTTCGTTTTTCGTTGCGGTTTCACATTCCAGCCCGGGATAGAATTCGAGCTTATAATTTGAATTTTGTTTTAACGATGGCCGTTCTTCGTAAATTTCTACGAAATGCATTACGTCAAACCGAAGTGAAACACGAATTTTCCTAGCTCAGTAAGTTTTGCATTTGTTTGCTCCTTTTTGTACGCAATTTGCTAAACGAATGGTCCAAAAACGAAAGGAAATGCTAAACCGAAGGTATCAGTAATACTTCAGCAGAGTAATCAAATGCTGATTGCATTCATCCTATGTATGGTTCTTGTTGTGCTGGGGGAAAAAAACCAACCCGATGAAGTATCGAACGTTTTGTGAACGTCACACAAAGACTTTGGGTATTGTTTTTTTCCTTTTTCACTACAAAAATACTAGTTCTTTTCCTTTCTATTTGCTTTGGTGACGATCAACTTCCGATTTTCCTGTTGTTTTTTTCTTCTCTACAGCAAAACCAAAAAGTTCTACTATTTTCATTTTCTTTTTTTTCCTGTTGCTTTGTACAATCGTACGTTACAATCCCGTAATGGAAAAATGGTGATACTGGCAAGGGCGAGAAATAGTAATTAATTTTCATTACACTCGAACCATCGGGCTTGTGGGTGTTTGTGATTTTTATTCTTCTGCACCCGTGGGCAAAAACGTTGTCGTTCTACGTGCGGCAATAAATTATAACGTTTTACTGCCATCGGTCGGTATTTATTTATTCATAGGTTGGTACATGTTTTTCCTTCAAGCGTTGTTTTTTTCTCGTTCTATTCGTATTTTATTTCAAAAACTTTTAAAAATGCTCGTCAGTAAAAATATAGGATTTCGATATCCGAATAAATAGAAGAGCAAGTAAAGAAAGAATTGTTGTTTTTTTTTCGAAAATATTCCAAAACTGTCAGCAACATTTGAAAATAAACCAAAACAGAATTATTAGAAGATAAAAATAAAATACTTCGTAAGAGAGCGTTTAATAACTATTTCAACATGTAAAGGACATTTATGTCGGTCAAGTCAATCTTGTCAAGCCAGATTAAAAAATCATCAAGAGAAGTGTGTATTTCGACAAAAACGATAGCAATAGCAATTAAATATTCAGTGTAAAGTCTTATGTACTGTCAATATAGTGCTGAAATAACTCAATATTTTAATAATAAATTATAATATATGACATGCACATTTTTAGAGGAACAGTGTTTAATAAAGAACTGTTCAATTATAATTTTCCAAAAATTAAATTCATTTATACAGAAACAAAATAGTATTTGCTTGTTAAATTACTCATTTACAGTAATAAAAAAAGTATGTTAAAATATAATAAGAAGCCTTAAAACCATTTATATTTGAAACTTCTTGATGAATTTCATCAACTAACACCTTTCCCCGTCAATGTTCTCCATCTTTTAGACGCCAAGATTAACATCCGAACTGGGAATGAATTTTAATGATTATTCGATTAGCGATGGCGATGTGATGCCGGCTTTTATTATGCCACCAACGTAACGCTACCCATGGGTGACAATTTTACACGGCCCACAACGTAATACTAATTGCATAAACAGTCGCTCTTTGTCTTATCTCGCTCCAAAGGACGCGTTCAGCAACGTCTAAACATAAGTCCTTCGGTTGGGGCCCTCTCGCCGTTTGTCTTATTTAAATTCAATAAAAACACTTCGCTAATTTAATGACAAAACGGTTAAGCATCACGGCGAATCTGCTTCAAGGCAAAAGCAAAACCAAACATGCAGGACAATTAGCAGGGAGCATGAAAATGAACAACAACGGAACACAGGCTCGCTCACTGATGTGCCGCAAGCCTACGGGCATGTTGAGATTTGCCGGAACAGAACGTTCCGCTGGTTGAAATACGCGCATGGGAAAACAATAATTTTGATGTGAAAAAAACATCAACAGGGACGTGTTTTGCTTAGGTGGTGAATATCATAAAGGGTGTGTGTGTGTGCCACCTCTTGATTTAGCCAGTTAGAAACAGTCGAAGGAGCGCTTAAGATGAGACATTAAAAGTTGAAAAATTTAATAAAAAACAAAATGAAAACATGAAATCTGGTAGCAGACTTCTTTTTTCCTTATTCAAAATAAAATATAAAGAGCATGATGTTAAATTTGAAGCAGAAAATTATGTTCAAATCTTTACTTCAAAAACTTCCCCTAACAAGTATTGCAATTTTCATCGAAACTAATAATACGAGCATCGCTTGAAGCCGATCCACAATGTCAACCATTTGTGCATGAGTACAACGGATAAAACGGATTATAAAAGACAATTCTCCTACCCGTAGTTGCATGCAGTTGCTCCTAACACCCCGAACGCAGCAACCGCGACTTACTGACTGCAAAAAGGGATAAAGCCCATTGTCGAACGAACAACGGAAACGCATAACAACCGAAAGCATCGATGGGAAAATGGGAACACAGCGAGCTGTCATTGGCGAACAAAGCAAAAAGCTCAGATTCATCCGTACCGTAGCCATACTGTTGTCTGTCTGCCGGGACTGACTATATGATTGCTTGGCCCAGCGGGATCTACTGCAAGGTTTCCTTTCTACCCAGTTCCTTGAAGCCATCATTTCCACGGTGGCGGTGGAGACCGTCAGCGACCGACATCCTTCTTACAGGAAACACATCAAAGACCAATGTTTTTGTTTGTTCTCGGTCGCACGGGTCGCAAAAAGGGTCACGCCAGCGCTGCCACTTTCGCAACCGAGCAGTGCGAATATGTCTTTGGCGTGATTCAAAAGACAAAACGCGCGTCGAACGGAGAAAAGGGAAACAAATGACATGAAATTGTAATAAAAAAAAATAGGAAAACGGGTCATCATACTATGAATGCACATAAATGAACGGTAATGGTAAGTCGCCGCCAACACTATGGCCTGACCATAGATGGGAACGGTCTACTTTTCAGTTTCCAGAAGCCAACGATGAAAGAGCGACGAAGCGATGAAGCTTGAACAATCCCGTACCAGCAGCAGTGGAAAAAGAACGAACAACAAACAACAAAAAATCAGCGTCCTCCCTGGAAAAGCTTCATTAATTTTCATTTGTTTAATGAAGGAAAGTAGCTGTGCAATCCGCTCCATCACGGCGCAACGGTTTTGGTTTGATGTTATTGCTGCTACTGCTGCAGGGAACTTCAATTCTTCGATATCACCTCCATTTTAAAACAGGCATAATAGAACGAAACCAACATCACACAGGAATGCTTCTGTACCAACCAAACAAATGGGAGGAAAAGAAGAAGAAGAAAAAAAAACGAGCGGGAAAAGCTTCACCCACCCGATATAAAAGGATTACTCCGGTAAGCTGCTGTTCGCATTTATTTCATTTTCTTGATGGGGTATTAGCGAAACGCTGCTCTGCTAGTAATCAATGCAACGAGCTTTTGCTTCGGGAACGCGTCGCGTCGACGAAACTTTCTGCGAGATTATTGACCGAGCTGCTGCTGCTACTGCTGGGAAGTTTTGGAAGGAGTGTTTTCTTATGGCTTAGTGTGAGCAAAATAAGCTCGCTTAGTTACTGGGTCGGAATTGAAATATGGGATTGATTTTTCAGTTGAATTAATTAAAAAACTTTATCGACAACTTTTGTAGCAGGTTCTGTTGTTGTTTGAACGAGTTTTGCTAACTATAATTCTCGTATGGAACATAGAAATATTATCTTTTCTATCATATCTAACAATTGCATTGCCCTTATGGAATGAATACAGAGTATTATTACAAAATTTTACCAAAATAATTACATTTTCCACTAAAGCATAGTTTAAAGTCGGAAAATTAAAAGCAAAGTTCAAATATGATATGACAAATTCAGCTCATTTTTTCATATAGAAAGCAACTAAAACAATACGAAAAACCGCATTTTCTCGAGTCAAATTTTTGGTTTTTCCTCGAATTAAATCTATTGTTTTTGGCGCTTGAACGTCGAAGAACGTCAAAAAACATACAAAACACGGACTCGACCTTGCTACTATCAACATTCAGACAACAAACCTTCTCGAAATAATTTACAAGCTCAAAATCAGTCGAAAACGCTCCATCTTAACAATACAATCTTTGTGCTTTCATTCATTTCAATCATGTACAAAGTTGAACATGATCATTAATAGTCAAGAATTTTAAAACAATCATAACTTACTGGCCGATGTCATCAAAGACCCCATAATAAGGTATTTTCTTGGTGATATGTACTGACTGTGTAAAATTATGTGCTGCTTTTCTGGGAAATTTTATCCTTAATGCAACCGAGTTCTAAAATGATCTTATAATACTCAGACTCTACAACCTCATGAGGTTTGGGCCTATAGTCTTAAAAACCTTAAAAAAATCTGCTTATTCTTCTACGGCCCTTCGAGTGATTAACGTTCAACAACTTAATACCCGTTTTGCAATCTTTTCCGATTAACAACCCTTACAAATTAGCATTCCTTCATTGGGATGTAAAAACAACCATCCACATCTCGGAAGTTAATGGAAAGAGGCACAAAACCTACTGACCATACCCGGCACCAAGCACCGTTCATCAGCTTCGGCTAGTGTTTGTAAAGGATGTAAATGTGTTTCCAAATCTAACCACAATATTTCTTCAAACACCCATAACCACGGAACCGCAGAAGCGATGGAAATTCACGAAACACCAATGCTTATTAGCGCTCTCCCCAACGTTTGTTTTCCCATTTCACCCTTAGTTTTTGTAACAAAAATTGCATAATTTATTATTGGGATAGAAATGCAAACAAAAGTATTGAACACAAAGTCAAAGCACACCCGGCATTAGGTCTAAGGGGGACCCCAATCGGTTACGTGGAAATTGTGATCGGTAGGGAGAGGAACAAAAATAACAGAAACGGAAAACAGCAGAAGCAAATTTTCCAAAAAAAAACCCCACCCAAAAGCCTATAATTTGCTTTTTCCTTCTTTGCGGGATGTTTCCAACCGTTTCCGCAGTGTTGCAGAATGGTTGGGGATGGTAAACCGGAGGCCATGTTCGGTCATGCTGTGCACAACTTCAAAGCCATGGGGTGCGGAAAACCGTTTCCTGTATTTTTCCACCATCAGCAGCCATTGGGGGGTGGGGGGAGGAGAGGATGGTAAACCTTTGCACAGGAAGCGCCCTGCAGTGTCGAAGGCTCAGACAGAAGGCGTATGGGTGTGTGGATGGGCCGTTGTGAGTTGAGCAGTAAATACGGTAAAGCCAACGAACATTTCCGCTTGGAAGCGGCACAAGGTACACTTGCTTCTAAAGCTGGCTTTAACCTCCGGGCTTACTCGGCAGATTTTTTACTTTTATTTGTTTTCTTTGTTGCCCTTCCTCTCCTACTAGGAATCGCTTCTAGGCGTAAGAAATATTGACGTAAAACCAAGATTGGATCGATTCGGATTGGTGCACATTATTCGGTTTTATTTTAGCTTTTCGATTTCACTTCCCTTACCCGATGGATTTTTCCACTGCTTTGGCTACGATTGGCTCCGTATGAAACATCACCGTACAACAGCAGCAGCATCATCATTTAAAAACAAAGCAAAGCGAGTTAGAGAGAGATGGCTGGCAAAAAATAACGAAAGGAAATAAAAATCGACCGCCCCTTCAATAATCTTGCACCACAAAACCTCAAACCCCAAATCGAAACAGGAGCACGGGAAGAACACAAAAAACGTACTGAAGACGCGCCGCTTTTAGAAGTTTTCCGCGTGTAAAAGCGGGCAAATTTGAGTTTTATCTTTTGTAAAAAAAAAACAATTACTGCCGGGTTGCTGGTGTCCGGTTTAACGTAAAGAAAAGCGTTTTGATCCGCGGTACAAGTGAGCCGTAGCATCATAATATTGCATTGGGTACGGCTTCGGTTTTCCACACGATTAGTATTGCAAAAGACGGAGCATTTTGTTGCTTTCCCACTTTTTTATCGCTTTTTCCCATGATTGAATACAATTAATTGAAGTGTAGTTAAACATTTTATAGCTTTTTCCGTTCCGTTCCGTCGGGCTGTGCATGCATTGTGGCTTTTAGCCGACAAATAGCAGCATCATCACTGTGTGCGATCTATTTCAATATTGGCATCATCCGACAGCACAAAACGATGTCATAAATATTGAAACAAAAATTGAGTTAATCATTCTCAACCTATCATTCCATCATTCGCTTCGCACGCTTTTGCCTCTTGTAATATGCTCTTAACAGCATTAGTGCGTTAAATTTCACATCGAACCAAGGCTCGCCTGGCTGGTGCTGCTGAGAACGGCGCGTAGGGAAATCATTTCTGAATTATACATAATTCAGAAGCCCCAACACGGAGACCGATCCAATACACACACACACACCACACGCAATACAATCTACTGGCGGGAAAGGCAAGCAAACAGGCAAGTCACCTCAGCACTGCATCCAATTATGCAAATAACACTCACCGGAGACATTATGCTGAAAGGGATCAGCCCCGAAACCTTATCGTCTTTCTTCAGCTTCTCACGGGGAAAACCATCAAACACTCAATATTTTCTTCACACTCTCGCACTACTGCTGCTTGGTGCGTTTTCTCCTTCAACTGCCAAGCGGAAGCTGCCTAATGTTTTGACCAACTGCACCACAGAGCTAATTACTGCCGGGTTGCTGGTGTCCGGTTTAACGTAAAGAAAAGCGTTTTGATCCGCGGTACAAGTGAGCCGTAGCATCATAATATTGCATTGGGTACGGCTTCGGTTTTCCACACGATTAGTATTGCAAAAGACGGAGCATTTTGTTGCTTTCCCTCTTTTTTATCGCTTTTTCCCATGATTGAATACAATTAATTGAAGTGTAGTTAAACATTTTATGGCTTTTTCCGTTCCGTTCCGTCGGGCTGTGCATGCATTGCGGCTTTTAGCCGACAAATAGCAGCATCATCACTGTGTGCGATCTATTTCAATATTGGCATCATCCGACAGCACAAAACGATGTCATAAATATTGAAACAAAAATTGAGTTAATCATTCTCAACCTATCATTCCATCATTCGCTTCGCACGCTTTTGCCTCTTGTAATATGCTCTTAACAGCATTAGTGCGTTAAATTTCACATCGAACCAAGGCTCGCCTGGCTGGTGTGGCTGAGAACGGCGCGTAGGGAAATCATTTCTGAATTATACATAATTCAGAAGCCCCAACACGGAGACCGATCCAATACACACACACACACCACACGCAATACAATCTACTGGCGGGAAAGGCAAGCAAACAGGCAAGTCACCTCAGCACTGCATCCAATTATGCAAATAACACTCACCGGAGACATTATGCTGAAAGGGATCAGCCCCGAAACCTTATCGTCACTCTTCAGCTTCTCACGGGGAAAACCATCAAACACTCAATATTTTCTTCACACTCTCGTACTACTGCTGCTTGGTGCGTTTTCTCCTTCAACTGCCAAGCGGAAGCTGCCTAATGTTTTGACCAACTGCACCTCAGAGCTGTAAATGTCAGTGGCAGCAGCAAAAGCAACAGTAGCAACAGCAAACAAGTCAACCGTAAACGGTTCGAACCGGCAATGAGATGGCATCTTTTTCTTGACCAGTCATACAGCCTAGCTGGAGTTACACAGTCGCTGCTAACCCAGTGAAGGCGAAACGACCGAGATGATTAATCATGGCCGAAACACACACAAACCGAAACCCACTGTCACCGGATCTAAGGGACAGCACTAGTGCAAACACTGTCCACAAAACGCTTCCCACAAAGCGGTGGTAGAGGTATCTGTCTGGTGTCAAAAAACGACCACACGCGCGAGCAGCAACCACCAAGAGGGTGGAAGAGAGAGAAATGGAAACACAACCAGCAAAGGGAAATTAGTAATACATCAGGGGAATGTATCCCGATGTCTAACGCCCATGCCGTGTGACACCGATAACTACCAGAAGCTACTCGGTTTGGGCCGCACCATAATAGCACAATGGGCATATAATAGGACAAAATTGAAAGCAATCATGCTCAAGTTTTCATTAAGGTGAACAGGTTTTTATTAAATTGCAGTGATATTTGACGGCAAAAGCAATATATTGTACATTGGAAAACTGTTTAGGTTAATTACACGCGGTTAATTACACTAAAATCTGCCAAGTAATTTTAACCGTATATTGACAGCTTTAAGCCATCTTTCTCGAAAATAAATAAATAAACCAATAACATATTCACACCACCATTTTGTAAAATTATTTATACGAATTTATTTTATACGTATTTATACGTGTATAATTATTTATTCGTAGATTGATACGAATAATTGAAAAGAAACCGTGAAAAGAGAAAGAAAACATAATTCCAATGTAAATTTACAGAAGTACTAGGCGTCTCCATTGCTTAGGTCTAATGGTAGAAGTGTTGGTTTCCTCTTACGAAATGATCAAAGGTATACAAGGAAGGGGTTTTTATGTCTTATTTCTTCTTCGTTCCTTTCTACTTCTTAAATTTTTCAAGCTCAAGCGGTCTTATAGACATCCATTAACTAACAGTTATCAGTAACTTGGTAGTAATTTCTGCGTACGGAGAAATACTGAAATCTCGATGCATAACACAACCATATGTTTTTATCTTCAAACTCTTGTCAAATAAGGCGGTGTCATAAATGCGTGGTGATGTTACAAATCATTAATTAATTTAAAAAAATTCGAATTATAAAATAATCGGAAGAAGATTAAAATGCTTCACAAATACAAGAAATTGTTTCTTTTACAAAAAATCCCATAGAAAACTAAAAATATCCTGTACATAAAATGCCCATAGTGCAAGGAAAGGTTTAGCACATCTCCAGAGCACGGGTACAGGCTTTTTGTTACACTTCCATTCTACAGCTTTAGAATCGAAAAGAGGCGAAAAAAAATACATCACACCTTCCCGGCTATCAGGTGCAGATAATGTGGTAGAAACAAGAAACAAAAAATATCTATAACACGATAAGCAAAAAGCGTACAAAGTGACGGTTTTTTTTTATTTCATTCCTTCCTTCTCCTTACAGTTAACACAGTGGTTGTCCTTGAAAGTTTCACCACAGCCACTGGGAATTTGATGCTAGTGACAAAAGTGAGAATGACGAGCAGGAACCGAACAGAGAAAAAAGCCCGTCACATCAGAATGGAGCAACACACACAAAAAAAGTCCAACAGCTTCCATCTTCACACGGCTAAAAGAAGGGCACTTTTCTCACATGTTTCACTTTCCACGAAAAACCTACGACCGACCCCAACCGAACGGATCTGTCAGAAACAGTTTTCTTTCACACAACAACAAAAAAACAATACATGGCCCAACTCCCAGTGAGCAAGCGGTATAGAGAAAACAGAAAACCTATTCAACAAAATTTAAGATACACACAAAATCTACACAGACATTGATCCTCGTTTCTTACGCCCTAGCGCGTATTCAGAAATCAAGCTGCTCGTGATCCTAATGAGACGAGCTTTGGTACCAGCAAAGGGAAGGTCTACACGCATCGTTCCTGCTTCTGCTAAAAATCCCTCCCCATCTGTGTCTGAACGCTGCACAAATTATTCCACGTATTCATCCACAACATCCCCATCCCCAGCATCCGTCTAAGCAGTAATTCAAGGCGTTTTTCTCACACTTTTTTTACACTCATGTGGTAGCGAAATCCTAGAACTCGTCACCCCACTACCGAAATCCCCTAAATGGAACTGTGAGAGAAAGGTGAAGATGGCAGGCAGAAGGCCTTCTCCATCAACATACCACAGTCAGTAGGGCACGTACTGGCAGCAGCCGCTACACAAGAGAACAAGTCACCGACGTCTGGGAGAGGAATTTTCCGTGCCCTGGTGAGTCACTTTTTTCCACGACGCCGTTTCGCAATACGAAACCCTAGCCTAACTGGCCGGAATGTTCGCTTTCATTCCAATCGAACTTCTGGACTTACCACCGTCGGGAGAGCCGAAGCGTGGGCCCGATGTTTTCGGTGTGTCTAATTTCCAAATCCTATTAACTTCATTTTGTTTTGGTGTAACATTTCTTCCCTCGCATTGGTCGGTAAATCCAACCGACCGAACCGAAGGTACCGGGCCCAAAATGGATGTGAATTGTGTATTGTGTGCTGCTGTTCGTTTGCCATCCATTTTGGGACAATGTGTGCATTTCGCTGGGTTCTAACAAAAGCGAACGCTAGGAATGGGTTGGTAGCTGGCCTAGTGCGATGGAAAGCAGGTGATAGCAGCGGACACAAAACACACACACAAACACATGAAATCGACCTCCACAATGACAAAACGATGAAGGATAAACAAGCGCCAGGTTCGTGCGGACCTGTATCATTTGTACCTGTTTAACCGAACCGGCACTGGTGTCGTTTCCGGCTCCGTTCACTTTGACAATGATGGACAATGATTGTCTTTGTGTTTTCGATCCTTTCTTTTATCTGCTCTTCTAATGGGTTTTGCTGCACAGTACTGTAATCTTGTCAGGTAACATCGTGAAGAGGAAAATGTTATAATAAAATATGTAAATATACAAATCATATAAAACTAAATAGTATGAGAGCTTGCGATTTAACCGGATTTTTTAACATTATTTAATAACAATAAAGTCGAGCGACTTTTCAAAATATTTGTGTCACGAAAATACAGCATGCAATCGTCTACTGAATTTTCTTGTCGTCAAAATCTCACATGGACACAGTTTTGGTACATCAGTCCCTTATCAACAAGCTGCCCACACAAAACTCCACACGACACTACAGCACACTATAGATCGTTTCTACGACAACACGGCACCCAACACCGTAGGGTTTCGTATCCAATTCGATCGGTGCGTCATGGAAGCATTTGTCCTACGCACAAACATTCTCGAACGCGTAACAAAACCCCTACACCGACGAACGAAATGAAACCAATCCGTATGGCTAAACTGTAGTGTTTTCCTGCCGAAAGGCTCACGGTAGGGGAACCATTTGATTCGAGCGCTGGCCGTGTTCGGGCCGTTTCAATCAACATAAAATACTGAACGACCGATTTTTAAAGGATTTGCCAAGATAGGAAAAATATCTGATTTCCGAACCAAAAAAAACGATTCTATCAGAACGTCGTTTGTATTCTGTTTGCAGCAACAGGGAAATGCTGAGCGTAGCAAAACGTGCTTGATTCTTTACTTTGCACTCGTAAAACAAAATCTGCAATTTATGCGACACAAAAGTGAGTAAGCTGAAGTGTGTATTTTGATACAGTTGTCCTCAAAGGTTTGTACGCATTTTGAGTCTGGTTTAAAAATAAATCTAGTATAAAGCATCAGGATGTGTTATAACGAGTGCGTTCAAATTTCGGCAGTACAAACTACCGGGCGTCTCCATCACACCTGGATCAAATCTACATAAATACGTTCCTCTCACCAAACAGCAACCAGGCGCCTCCATTTCGGTTCACCTGATCTTTTACAAACATCTAAATATAACTCAGACTTTACATCTCAACCGTACCAGATAAAACAAGCCACACGAAACACATTATTCTAACACGCTCACGCAAAACACAGCGATCCACCGTGAAAGTCAAAACATTTCTAACCCACCGAACCGATTCCAGGAACAACATCTTTCAGCTAAGCACCAGGAAAAAGATTAACAACTTTCTACCCATGCCCGAAAAAAAAACTTTCCAACCTTTTGTGAATGATTCTTGCACATACAGTTTCCATCACCCAAGGGCCACGTTGGCTGTAGTGTGTGTGTGTGTGTGTGTGTGTGCGTACATGGTTTTACTAAAACGCCCACATAATCGGTTCACCTGATCTTTTACAAACATCTAAATATAACTCAGACTTTACATCTCAACCGTACCAGATAAAACAAGCCACACGAAACACATTATTCTAACACGCTCACGCAAAACACAGCGATCCACCGTGAAAGTCAAAACATTTCTAACCCACCGAACCGATTCCAGGAACAACATCTTTCAGCTAAGCACCAGGAAAAAGATTAACAACTTTCTGCCCATGCTCGAAAAAAAAACTTTCCAACCTTTTGTGAATGATTCTTGCACATACAGCTTCCATCACCCAAGGGCCACGTTGGCTGTAGTGTGTGTGTGTGTGTGTGTGTGTGCGTACATGGTTTTACTAAAACGCCCACATAATCTTTGCGGAGCCGGCATGCGATACCAAGCATGAAGATAAAACACGTGAAGACGATCAAACACGGTCCCAAACTTCTTCCGCTCCGGTCGGTTTCCGTTCTCCAACATCCACAATACGTCAAATTTGAAACGATTACTCAACAAACAGCAGCATTTCATTCATCCGTAGGCCCTCACATAATTTGGCCAGAACGCAGGAGCACTCACTGACGACATGGCACTAAACCCACGGACGTTTGCTACGTTTTCCGCGATATTTTGTTGTTACATATACAGCCACACACACACACACGTGTACGGAGAGGACACGCAAATTATGTGCTCTCGATTTTTGGTGTTCCACCATTTCCTGGCACCTTAAGTCGAGGTTTTTCGGTGGACAAAAAACGGGCAATGATGTAATTCAATGGTGATGGTACTATCCAAACATGGATAATTAGTTTTTTCGTCCATTTTTCTTCCCCCGCGAAGTCTGCTGAACATTGAAAGATCTCGAACCATCATGCTCGGCTCACTAGTCTCCGATCTATCCTTCCGTGCCGGAGTGTGGTCGGTTCGTTCGTGCCGTACGTTCAGCTTTCATCAAAGACACACTCCCGCATCGTGCGATTCGCGTTTAAGTAATCGCTTCTGGCATCACTTTTCCGTGGCATTTTCTTGCTTTTTCTTCTTTTTTGTGTCGAAAACTTTCCGCTCGCAACAAACGAGTGCTGATGAATGTGCGAGAAATTTGAAATGTCCCTTAAGAATTTCAATTACGCCCGCAGCTACTAAAATGAGCACGGAAAGCGTTCGCCGCATTTGAAGAGTAGTGCAGGACCTTTAAATTGCCCGTGTAATCAAACTTCACATACAATCAAATTTATAGTTCACTTCTACTTATGGTAAACGTATTAGTCGTTGTATTAATTAAACTAACATCACTTAAATATGGTAAATAGTTAATGTACATTTAGGGGTCGATATAGACTTTCACCGAATCCAACACAATATCCTAAAACATTTCACAATCCGAGATAACCAGCAAGGAATGCTACTCCACTCGCCATTTTATTGCATCATCTTACTCTTCTTTCAACCGTCAATTTTATCCAACTGCACCATTCTGTATCTCATTCCCTAAAAGCATTTCCCCCAAAAACTGGTGAACGTAGGAGCCATTGTACGTAGGCGCAACGAGGCAATGTGTTTCCATCGCGAAACCATTAGTGCCGGGAGCGAGAGATGCCCTGGCCGAAGCTCTTCTGCCCACGGTGCCAGGATAAAACGCACGTTTTGCAAAAGATAATTACGAAGAATAATTGATTTACTTCGTCATCGCATAATTTATGCATGAGGATGAGGGATTAAATTAATTAGACGCAACGCCTAACTACGAGGTCATCACGAGGACGAAACTCGGGCAGCTGCTAGGAAGTAGCTATGATGCTGCTGATGTCCATGTTTGTGTGTGTGTGTGTGTGTTCGTATATATTCATGCCCTTTTGTCGGTGTGTATGCATATGGGAGCGCTAAAGAAAATATCAATTCTACTTCAAAGATCACAACGGGAGCGAACAGCAACGCTAAATGCCAATAAACCGCAACATATTGCTTGGCGCTACAATGCGCAAACAACAACAGCAACTGCTGCTCGCCTTTTGCTGCAGGTGAAAGCCCACGTACACACACACACACAGACACACGCCCGCACACTCTTACACCAAAAACCATCACCCAGCTGACCCGGTTCCGGTGGTAGTACCAATTATCTTTCGTGGTAAGAGCGTAGTGCGCCAGTTTTGGGGATCTCCGTGGAGTTGTGGGACGCTTGTGCACAAACCGCAGCGACCATCGCGTGTGTGGTGCACGAGTGTACGGGAGGGCACAATCACTATCGGAAGTTTCAGTGCTTGATCGGTGCTCAGAAACCGAACCAGCAATCACTGGGCCACGCACCCCGGGCTGGTGCGGTGAAACATGTGTAAATTTCAATAATGAATACTGTCACGTACCGAAACAGGATGCTCATGCTGAGAGCTTGTGGGATGTACGGAGAGAGAGAGAGACAAAGGAGAATGAAGTGTAGGGCTACACACAGATACACAGATACAGTAGGGCCAGGTATGGTTTTACGCATCAAGACAAGAAGTGTAAAAGGCGGCGTTTCGTAAGAGGCAACGATCTGCTTGATACATCAAGAGGACTGCCTCTAGTGAAGATGCTGTATAACTAGAAAACAATTACTGCATCTCTTGTCACCAATTACATATTACAGCTGCTCCGTATTAAGGGAAGAATGGCTGTCATCAATGCGTCTTATTTCACAATGCAGATGATGTTAATATATTCAGTAATTGATAGAAGAACACATAACAGTCTACTATCGCAAGCATAGAGTAATACTAACTTAATGGATTAAATTTTACATGAAATTTACGCGTCTTGGATACAGACTACTTGCGTGAGCAACTTCAATCTCAAATATTCTATTGATCAGTTGAGATTCTCTTCGATCAACTACATGCCCCTCGACGCAAAGATATGTTTCTCAAGCGACGTCAGCTGTTGATTCGAAGTGGTTAGACAATCGCGACCAGATAATTGACGATTTCATCTCAGGATTTGAGACAATGAGATTTGTGTAACAATGTTCATTTTGACTCTTGGATTCTTCACAACGGTTCTTCTCAATAGAACCTCGGAACATTGAAGACTTGGCCTTTTCCATCTTTTGTTGATGCATTTTACGGTCACAAAAGACTAATAAATGACCGATATTTTCACCCCTATCGATATTTGGGTAAATATTTAGTTCTTATAACTATTTACTCGAGGGTAAAAGTTATACAATAAACATGTCTTTAATTGCAATTTATCGACTTTTTTACTACATCTGCAATAATGTTATCATTGTGATATTTTGGGTAGATATTAAAGACAAAAATACAACATACAATATAAAGTTTAGTGAAAGTTATTCAATTGAAAAAACTACAGACCCTAACAATGCAGAAATGATAGAGATAAATCAAACTAACTTTAAAATGTACATATCGGCTCTTTACACCGCCATTTCAATAAAACAATGGTTATTAAAGCGTACAACTTTTTCAATCATAATTTCGCAGAAAATAAGGGAACTTTAACTCGATTACTAGTTTATTTCAGCCAATTTATTTCACACCTCATCTTGCTAATTTAAATTTTGCACAGCGAACAGGAAATAATTTCAATCAACCAAACCCAATCCTGTAGCACATCATCCAATTTAGGATTAATTTTCACTTTCTTTCGCTCTCTCTT
Organism: Anopheles maculatus; assembly: GCA_002091835.1. Classification (NCBI taxonomy): domain Eukaryota; kingdom Metazoa; phylum Arthropoda; class Insecta; order Diptera; family Culicidae; genus Anopheles; species Anopheles maculatus. The sequence continues at coordinate 56,535 of KZ062239.1, forward strand.
TAATACACGAAACAATTCCCGTAGCCCACTCACTGATTGCCAATAACGGTAGCAAAAAGTGTTTTGTTGCGAACGTCATGTTTTTCAACCCACCAATGCCCATTTTATTTAACCATCTTTTTCGGGGAAAATAAACCTGAAATCCTCCCAGCACCGGGCAGGTGGGTTAACTTTTATAATTTCTATACCGTTCTTCAACCGTACCATTCGTCATTCCTTAATGGGTGGAAAATAACATTTTCCCCGGTACGTATTGCTCGGTACGGTTGCTTTGTTTTTGTTTGCTTTCATTTTCCGGATGATAAAGCTAATAAAAACTTGCTCATATGGAGAACGGCCTCAAACCGGCGCACATACAACGAGAGAGAGAGAGAGAGAGAGAGAGAGAGAGAGATGATGTGGGCAGAACACAGGAAGTAATAAAGATTAACACCCTTGTGTATATTGTAATGACGCGTGGAAACAATCTGATTCCTGCATCTGGTAAAATATGAACTGTATTAAAAATAACATCACCATTAATTCAAATAATAAAAGACTAAAACTTTGCTTCTCTTTACATAAGTACTAAGAATTAAAGTACAGGAGACGGCTAACGATGCGAAAATTCTCTTCAAAAAATAATTGGAAATTCCCAAAGTACCTCATTCAATGCTATAATATTACCAAGAACAACCAGCGTACATGTTACAATCATTTCACTCACTCACAACAACGTAGCTAGAGTTTCCCTTCACTATGAAATATTTTGTTTCTGACACTGGCAGTCTAAACCGTAACATGACCTTTACCAAGTTTTACGGCTGTTCGAGTTCTATTTCACATTGTGCTTTGCCAATCGACGATAGCAATTGCATGTTCACATGGAACAGGATTACACAACTCGCAATAGAAGACACTTATTGTCGTCATTTCAAGCGCACAGTATCTTGTGACAGTCTCGCAAAGCTATTCGTCCAGCTTTGGAACGAAATTTGAGATACGAGAGCGAATACTTATCCAACCAAAGAAGCACCAATGATATTCTTTAATAACACTCAATACTAGAAACCTTACAACATCAGCTTGTTTCGCAGTCTCGTTCTATCTGTCGACGGAGCAACAAGTGCGTACATCTGTCCGGCCTGAGAGAAATTTTGCACAATACCGGAGTGTATTAGTGTGAGTTATTCTAGTGCGAATTAGAATATATATCTGGATAGTGTTGTTTCCAGCCTTATCCTGAGTAGTTTTGTTTTGCCGGGCTGCAAGCTCGTTGGAAGAGTAAGTGGGTCCATGAAGCGAGGGTAGGAATTTTCATTACCGTTCAACTTTACCGTACCCAGGCTACTGCACGGTACCCGATAAGAGAATGTGTGCTGGCGAACGATGAGCGCTGTACGGTAATAAAGTTAATTTTAGGATCAACCACATGACTTCTGGTTGGGTTTTGCTGTTGCCGTTTTTTCTCCACCCCGATTTCGAACTCTATCGAAAGCTCACCGAACCATGCTGATGATTATCAATCTAGAGCGAAGGAAAATTTATGGCCTTATGGGCCCCTCTTCTTTTTCTTCTTCTCTGGCACTACAACCTCGGTAGGTCTTGGCCTGCTAGCAATTGCTAGCTTTCTGTGACTTTTTTATACCCGTAGCTGGATAGTCAGTCCTGCGTACGGGGAGGCGGTCCGCCGGGATTCGAACCCCGGTCCTGCCGTGTGAAGACCGGCGCCGCTATCGGATACACCACCGGGCCGCCCCCATCGGATTGCCTATCTAGAGAAAAAGAACGTGTCAAAAACGTAGATGACAAAGCAGCGTTTTGTTCCTGCCCCACTTCCAGCACAATCGGCTTGGAACCAACCTCTACAATGGACACAAAATATCCAACGTCCTTCCATAACACCACTACAACCACAACAACAACCAAGCCATATCAGTTGCATGTGTGTGGGATGCCCCGGTAGCAGCTTCTCACATCAGATGAAACAGCACCATCATCAGCAGCAATACCGTCAACAGCAACCGCCCGTACAACAGAGAGAGCACCAACAACAGCTTCCACTCCAAGTACAGCCGCTGCAAAATGAACAGCAGCAGCTCCTACAACAGTGCGATATAGATCGCGAACCAAGTCCCTGTACCATGGAAAGTATCCCAGAACAACTGAGTGATCCTAAGGTTCATGGCAATGAACCATCCAAACAAAAATTTCATCGACAACCTGCGCAGGATAAGATGAACAAACTACGAGCTGACCTTAGCGCAGAGGCTGAGCATGACGAGAAAGAGCTGTTCAAAGTAGTGGTGCAGCTCTGGTTAGAATACAAGCGTGTGGTAAAACACTGCCCCAAAGACCAGGTCCTTTCGAAGATGGTCGATTTCATCACCGGGGCCCTAAAATGATTGTGTGCGGTACCTGGAACGCCTGTTCTATCGCCCGCAAGCGATTGGAACTTATAGATTTCCTTAAAAGTGAGGATATCGCTTTGCTTGCTCTAACGGAAACGCACCTAAAACCAGCGCATTCCTTCTATCTTCCGGAGCATACAGTTATCCGTGTTGATCGGCAGAGCTTAGGAGGTGGTGTAGCTATCGCAGTGCATCGATCTCTGAAATACCGTCTTCTTCCTCTCCCGAAGACCAAACTAATAGAGTCCGTCGGAATAGAAGTCACCACATCGCAAGGATCATTCCGCTTCTATTCTGTTTATTGCGCCAAGCAGGCCAGGGAAAGTGATGGTACAATTCAGACCCTAAAAAACGATCTCCAGATGCTTACTCGAAATCAACACCGTTACATCATCGCTGGCGATTTGAACGCCAGGCATCGCCAATGGGGTAATACTATCGCAAACAAGAACGGTACAATTCTGTGGGATGATCTACAGGCAGGATTCTACACAGTATTATTCCCACTGCAGCCGACATACTACAAAAATGGTAGTTTCTCTACCCTGGATTTGTTCCTGACCAATGTGGAGGCAGATGAACCCACCACAATCACAGCACTTTCATCAGACCATTTGCCTGTTTTGATGAAAATTGATGGTTCGGAGACCCAGTCCAGGAGGGAGCGCTTAAACTATCGTGCAGCGGATTGGGGTGCCTTCCAGCGCATCTCGGAAGCTACAATCAACGTTGATACACCTTTAATCACCAACAACGATATTGATGCTGCTATCATCGAGCTCGAAACCTGCCTCAACAACGCGGTAAGTAATTGCGTTCCCCGCGTTGGTATTAGAACAAAGCTCATCCAGCTCGATCGCGAAACAAAAGAACTAATTTCTCAAAAGAACATGCTTCGAAGGCATTTTCAAAGGACAGGAGATAGGGCCTTCTATTTTGCCTTCCGTCAGGCGGCTAAATTTATCGAAGATAAGCTTAGGTGTCAGTACAACCATCAGTTCTCGGAGATGGTCAGGAATCTTCCGAAAAGTTCGCTGCCCTTTTGGCGTATTGCTAAAATCCTGCGCTCAAAACCAAAACCCATTCCTCCTCTGAAAGGAAATCCCAATCTGCATTTCACCCCACAAGAGAAAGTATCCCTGTTTGCCAATGTTTTCGCTAGTTCGCATAACATTAGCGAAACAATGATCAGCCCACACGAAAATACTGTGCAAAATAGCATTGAGGAAATCAATTCTCATTCTGACCCTGCTTTAGACTTAAACAGGACCTCACGAAGTGAAATTCAGAGAATAATCAAGTACAGCGTCTCCTTCAAGGCACCAGGGCCCGATGGCTTTTTTAACATCTGCCTAAAACATCTTGGGTTTAAGTCTTTGACCCTGATCACCAACATCTTTAACAGGTGCCTTGAGTTGCTAGAAAACCTGGAAAAGATCCATGCTTGGCTTCCAGTTACAGGCCCATTTCTCTTTTGTGCGTCCTCAGCAAGATCTTCGAGCGCATTATTTATAGTCGAATGGAAGACCATTGCTTAGCCAACAATACCCTTGCCGAGGTTCAATTCGGGTTTAGGAAAGGGCATTCCACGGCCCATCAGTTACAACGGATGATGAACATCATAAACCACGGCAAAAACCGTGGATGGTCTACTGCGATGACATTGCTTGACATCACCAAAGCCTTTGACAATGTTTGGCACCATGGGCTGCTTCATAAGCTAAAAATACAAGGTTTTCCCGTGTACGTAGTTAAAATCATTAAAAGCTACCTTAGCAACCGGACGTCAGCAGTTCATTTGGGCTCAACCCGATCAGAGCCCTACAACAACAGTGCAGGTGTTCCACAGGGGAGCGTCTTAGGACCTCTTTTGTACAACTGTTATACTGCCGATGTTCCATTCCTAAGACAACGTACACATTTGTCGCTTTACGCTGATGACACTGCAATTTTGTACAGCTCATCGTTTTTAGCAAGACTTCACTCTGGCCTCCAAAAAGGAGTTGACAGTTATATTAAATATCTGCAAGATTGGAAAGTGTTGGTGAACAGCAGTAAAACGCAAGCATTAGTTTTACCCTATCGAAAGCGTACTATGAACACGATACAACGGAAAGTTAAACCCATCCTAATCCACAATAATCCTGTTCCCTGGACCTCTACTGTGCGGTATCTTGGCGTAACACTAGACAACCACCTTACATTTAAAACACATGTTGAGAATCTTAAATCAAAAACATGCGGCCTCTTACTTAGCCTATACCCACTAATTAAGCGAAGGTCCGCACTTTCAATAGAAAGTAAACTTATCCTGTATAAACAGGTTATACTCCCTGCAATCCTATATGGATCCAACATCTGGAGGTCATGCTCTAGCGGGAGTATGACTGTTGTCCAACGGATTCAGAACAAATTCCTGAAGATGATTCTCAATCACCCGCCAAGGTATCGCACAGCGCAGCTTCACAGGGAAGCTGGAACACTACTAATTAGGGACCAGATTCAGAAGAATCTGGAAAAGCTAAAATCTAGAAGTTTTACATCCGATTGCGTGATAATCCGGACTCTGTTCTGCGATGAATAGGCTAGAGCATTAATGTTGTATATATTGTAAATAGTGAATTTAGTAAATAACATAAGATAGGTTAGATAGATTAGATAGATTAAGTAATGATAGACATAAAAAAAAGTATAGGTTGACACCTTTCACGACGGCAGCTTAGCTGACCCTCCACTACCAGCATAAATATTTGGTCAAATAAGATAGTCTTTTATGACATATTTTCTCCCATTGCGAAAATTCAATCGAAACCTACAGCGTAAACACTATTGAGAAGGAAACCTGTTAACATGTTAAACAAAAAAAAACGAATATGTAAAATAATATTATTGTATAATAAATTTTTTAAAAAATTAAAATTTTTTTTTTAAAAAAAAAAAAAAAAAAAAAACTGTCATTTCACTGATGTCTAATATCATGCCTTTTAAAACATTTTATTTTTGATATTTTTGATGTAACAAGATTTATGTTTGTCCTTAGGGTTCCTGATTTAGTGTCAAAAGTGTGGAAATAGGCCAAAAATGATCGCTATTACAATAGAAATCAAATTCACACGCTTTCGCATTTCGCATAAATTCGCACTCGCAACATTATTTGAGTTCAAAATATCAGTTGCTTTGATTTGGTAAATTAAATATCAATAGCACACAAAACATTACTTGCAATAAGAATCAATTTCATGCGAATATGATATCATATGGTGCCACTAATTCATTCCGATTTGGTTCATACAGGCAACAATGGCAACCTGACGTGTTATCATTTAGCTTTCATTTCCACAATGTAGTTGTCATTCCGAAGCTATGTTAAAAGAACACACAAATAAATTGCACGTAAAATGACAATTTTTGTAACACAAAAAGTGCGTTTGCGGGAAATTCTGCTTCATTATTTAAATACGAACGAAACGGCTTCCGCAAGCCGTTAAGGATAGAAGAAACACAACTGTCGGCAATGCTTGACCAAGATCTATCGCAAACAAAAATGGGAAAAACGAAAAACAATATTTGAGATTGCTCAGTCAGTCATTTGCATTCATTTTTAAGCCAACTAGAGTTATTTTGAAGTTAGGAATTTGGTTACCGTATGAACTGCAACGAAGACATATTGGACGCCATTTATTCACTTGTGAACAACTGCTCGAACGGAAAAAGTAAAATGATGTTTGCATTCAATTGTTACTAATGATGAAAAGAGGGACTGTCGCTCCTGCGACCGGGTAGGATGCAGTGCAGGATAGGCGTTGCTTAGTAGTACCACTACTACTAAGCCCCCAAAACCGGGTTTTGGAATCGCCCGACACATAAGTGCTGCGTGGTTACGTGCGTAAGCGACCTGGGATGCGCGCGCTAGGTACTTAGTTCGAGCCCCAGGCGTAACGAAACTTTTTTATTCGTTTTATCACATCGCAAGGATTAGAAAAAGGATGTGTCCTTAGTATTTTCCGGGAAAATCACGATTTTTCATCGCTAGACAAAAATGTTTACTGTGAACGACGCCGGAACCGAAACAAATAAAGAATTCAGTAGCAAAAGAAGAATAGAGTGTCAGGTAAAGACTTCAAGTTCCGAAAATCGACATAATTCACGTAAGCCTCTCAATCCTCACGAGACCCCATCCGAGGTAATCTTAAAGGGACACTAATTGGCACCAGGGCGTGCCAATCACTCTTACTCCTTTCCTACCCGGGCTCGTTCCTTGCGTCCTTTAACCAAGGTGTCGACATTGGCAGGATTCCCCTTCCGTCCGCATAGGCCCCTGCAAGCTTGGGGCAACTAGCTGGAAGGCAAACCGTAAGGCGCGAATCTCTGTCGGTGAAGACGTTGCGGAAAAGGGGCGCTTGGCCCTAGACCGTGGTTGACGGAGTCCGCTTCGCCCTACGACGGGAAGGCAGCGGGCATAGATTGCTGCTCGGAAGCCGGAGGCACCGCGAGACCAGTCACCTTCGCGGCTGGTCGGTGCACGACGGAGGCCGGGCAACAGGGACCATCAGGGTAATCCAGAACGTCGTGTAACAAGTCATAGAAAGTTAGAAATAGCTTGGCCTACAGAGTTTGTAGGGTCATAGAAGAACAGCATTTCTTCAGCTATGAAGATGTTTAAAATTGGATTGATGCATCGAAAAAGAAGGCGCTTTTCCCATAAAACAGCTGATCTTGATTTACGATGGAATCCATTCTGTGCCTAAACGATCTTGGAAGTTTTAACCAATACATTTGCAATTTTAAATTTTAAAACACCTCGCGATCATTTTTAATGTTCTGCATTTTTAGCTACGATATATAACGTTGGAAAAAGTAGGTGGGCGCTCGTATGAACGTCTTCGTATTAAGGCCTCTTATTGGGGACTTAGTGTAAAAGGGCGTTAAGATCGCTGTGTAAGGAGCATTATATAAGCATTGTATAAGTAGTCTACTGTAAAGGGCATCTTGTTAGAGTTTAAAGAGACGCAACAAAAGTATTTTATGAGACTAGCTGTTATATCGCAAAGCTGTTTGAATTTATGCAGTATGTCGCTTTAAACGCAATGGTCCAGTAATTTCTGAAATCAACACACATTTGCAACAGAAAGTAAAGATATTGCTGAAGTTTTCCTTTATCATATTCCATCCATTAATAATGAGTACATCTATCATCAGTATCAACAATAATAGTTAGTAACCGATAGCCATTTTGGTGTTCATGATGTAATGGCACCATACGTTTTTGGCAAGATCCTCTTTAGAAAATCTGTGAAACATAACCGATACGATTTGAGTACCTAAATGTGTATCAGCATGTCCCACATGTTGTGTGGTACCACACATTCTACCAGGCACTTCATTCGGGCGTAACCTCAAAGCTCTCCACAGAGCTACCAGGGAAATGTAAATAACTGAATAAATAATGCTTTAAAATATTTGACTAACATGTCAATCAGCTTCGGTTCTTTGGTTGTGTTGGGTACACTTGAGATTAAATAAAAACGATACTTACCCTTTTTTTGCAGAACCATCCCACCGGTACGTTACGCACCGAACCGATCTGGTGAAGCCAAAACAAACACACTCGCTTACCTTTGCTCGCTCACAACACAAGCACATGTGAAAACACACTTTACAGATGATGAAGGTTTGCTGTGGAAGTATACCGAGCACACCTCGTCCTCGGGCTGTGGAAGGAAGTCAGCAAATCAATAGCCACTCATGCGTTCCTGGACGCTTTAAACGTTCGGCAGTGTCGAGCAGAGAGTTACAGCTATCTCAACCGAACGTTCGAACATTAGCCTGAAATAGAATGGTCACTTCTGCCGGCATTGATTGCTTTATTCATGCAGAAGATGGTCATCCTCTTACACACGTAGGTCAAAGGGCAAACCATGCACACGTCACAGGTCAGCTGTGTGTATGTGTCCATGTGTGTGGTTTTGGTGGCCAAAGGTACTGCGTACAATGCTTGATTAGCTTAGCTGCACTGCCCGGGGAACAAGACGTCTGCCGTGCAAGAAACGCACGTTCTCAAGCCACCGGAACCTCACAGCGTTGAGTGCAAAAGCAAATGGTTTTCAGTTTATGCAAATTTCTCATTTCATCAGAATTGCCCTTTTGTGACCACCACATTCAACCCACTGACCTCTCACTGATGGTGGTTAGCCGGGAACATTCACCTGGTCGCGCAAAACCACAAACCAGCGCACTAGCTGATGTAACGACCATGACAAGCGCTATAAATACTAAATCACTGCACTGGGTCTCTTTCCGGGGATCCGGAGTTGATGCTGCATTTAATAAATCATAATCCCGTAGTACCGACCTGGTGGACAATGTTTCGACTCGCTTCCCCAGCCCGTCTGGCCTTTTACATCGGCTGTAAGTTTTCGAAATCACTTAGAATAATTACTTATTCCTAAAACCTTGGCTCTCGTTGAATGTGTACCGTGTACCGACATCCCTGCGGGACGATTGTTTCTCGAGCAGCAGTTCTTGCGCCCACGTACACCGGTGCCGCGCAGAAACCGACTGCAGTTCAGTTGATGAGATGCAATCGTTAAGTTGCTTTTAAGTCTATTATAAAAAGTGGTTAAAGATGGAGTTATTCTAAGCCTATCGAAAGAAATGGGTAACCGGCTCGGAATATGTTAAGAGGATTTAATGAAATTATACCGACCGGAGTGAGTGAGCGAAGAACTCCCTTCAGTCCCATCTCATCAGATCACCCAACTACTATCCTCTAAGCGAGCAATTGTCTAAGGAAGGCACATTTTCTTCGCCCGGAAGCTGATTGGATTAGAACATGCTCCGATCGTATTTCAATCACGTTTTCCCATAAATTATGTTACCGTCACTGCTGATGCATTGCACCCGCAAGTACACAAGGAATATGCATGATCCGTTTGGTGAAAGGTTGTCTTTCAACGGTGCTGCTAGTCAGGGCCGAACCGTCTGCAGGCAATAGGAGAAAGCACCATAAAGCCCTTGATAGAACATGGTACTCCAGTAGGAAAAAGCGTACTATCCTACCGTGCGCAGT
>KZ062239.1:73068-108728 GCA_002091835.1 Anopheles maculatus
CATGTCCCACATGTTGTGTGGTACCACACATTCTACCAGGCACTTCATTCGGGCGTAACCTCAAAGCTCTCCACAGAGTTACCAGGGAAATGTAAATAGCTGAATAAATAATGCTTTAAAATATTTGACTAACATGTCAATCAGCTTCGGTTCTTTGGTTGTGTTCAGTACACTCGAGATTAAATAAAAACGATACTTACCCTTTTTTTGCAGAACCATCCCACCGGTACGTTACGCACCGAACCGATCTGGTGAAGCCAAAACAAACACACTCGCTTACCTTTGCTCGCTCACAACACAAGCACATGTGAAAACACACTTTACAGATGATGAAGGTTTGCTGTGGAAGTATACCGAGCACACCTCGTCCTCGGGCTGTGGAAGGAAGTCAGCAAATCAATAGCCACTCATGCGTTCCTGGACGCTTTAAACGTTCGGCAGTGTCGAGCAGAGAGTTACAGCTATCTCAACCGAACGTTCGAACATTAGCCTGAAATAGAATGGTCACTTCTGCCGGCATTGATTGCTTTATTCATGCAGAAGATGGTCATCCTCTTACACACGTAGGTCAAAGGGCAAACCATGCACACGTCACAGGTCAGCTGTGTGTATGTGTCCATGTGCCTGAAATAGAATGGTCACTTCTGCCGGCATTGATTGCTTTATTCATGCAGAAGATGGTCATCCTCTTACACACGTAGGTCAAAGGGCAAACCATGCACACGTCACAGGTCAGCTGTGTGTATGTGTCCATGTGTGTGGTTTTGGTGGCCAAAGGTACTGCGTACAATGCTTGATTAGCTTAGCTGCACTGCCCGGGGAACAAGACGTCTGCCGTGCAAGAAACGCACGTTCTCAAGCCACCGGAACCTCACAGCGTTGAGTGCAAAAGCAAATGGTTTTCAGTTTATGCAAATTTCTCATTTCATCAGAATTGCCCTTTTGTGACCACCACATTCAACCCACTGACCTCTCACTGATGGTGGTTAGCCGGGAACATTCACCTGGTCGCGCAAAACCACAAACCAGCGCACTAGCTGATGTAACGACCATGACAAGCGCTATAAATACTAAATCACTGCACTGGGTCTCTTCCCGGGGATCCGGAGTTGATGCTGCATTTAATAAATCATAATCCCGTAGTACCGACCTGGTGGACAATGTTTCGACTCGCTTCCCCAGCCCGTCTGGCCTTTTACATCGGCTGTAAGTTTTCGAAATCACTTAGAATAATTACTTATTCCTAAAACCTTGGCTCTCGTTGAATGTGTACCGTGTACCGACATCCCTGCGGGACGATTGTTTCTCGAGCAGCAGTTCTTGCGCCCACGTACACCGGTGCCGCGCAGAAACCGACTGCAGTTCAGTTGATGAGATGCAATCGTTAAGTTGCTTTTAAGTCTATTATAAAAAGTGGTTAAAGATGGAGTTATTCTAAGCCTATCGAAAGAAATGGGTAACCGGCTCGGAATATGTTAAGAGGATTTAATGAAATTATACCGACCGGAGTGAGCGAGCGAAGAAATCCCTTCAGTCCCATCTCATCAGATCACCCAACTACTATCCTCTAAGCGAGCAATTGTCTAAGGAAGGCACATTTTCTTCGCCCGGAAGCTGATTGGATTAGAACATGCTCCGATCGTATTTCAATCACGTTTTCCCATAAATTATGTTACCGTCACTGCTGATGCATTGCACCCGCAAGTACACAAGGAATATGCATGATCCGTTTGGTGAAAGGTTGTCTTTCAACGGTGCTGCTAGTCAGGGCCGAACCGTCTGCAGGCAATAGGAGAAAGCACCATAAAACCCTTGATAGAACATGGTACTCCAGTAGGAAAAAGCGTACTATCCTACCGTGCGCAGTACGGTGATGAGATGCGAGCGATGTTTTCTACCATTTCGACCCAGCATTACATGTTAAATCTTCTCTCGGGGTGCATCCGGGACGAAAACATGACGAAATAAAACAAAACAAAGCAAAAAAAAACACACACACAAAAAGATACACTTCCTTGCCGACGTCAAGCCCGGCGAACGGATGCGGCTATGCTTCGTGCAGCGTGCACCACTCTTTTCAGCAAGCGCCCGGAAGAGGTGTTGTCAAGTGGGTACACAAATTTGTTATTGTTCTCGTACCATTCTACGCGCCGGTGTCAGTGTTGTGCGGGCTGATGCATAAGCTACCCTTTACCAGCAATGTACATTAGAAAACGTGTAGCGAATACTGGCCCGCAAACAATAGCCTGCTTGAAATTACTCTAAGAACGTTTGCTGGTGCCGGTGATGGAGCTGTTTTATTTTTGGAAGGGCTTAAGAATTCATAATTTTATAGTACAAAGTTTACACATTCTTACACCAAACCGTTGCCGTATCGTTGAGAAGGATGTCTTTTTGTTTGTGGAAACGAGCAGAAGCTGTAACTGTGTTCTTGCTATAATCACTAACAGCAACATCCACTTGCTGGAAAAGAAACTGTTATCCGCTGTTCCCTTTAGACGAGAGATAGTAACCCCTGCTTTCAGCCTGCACCTTCCGTATTCCAGACTAACCGACAACTTTCCTTTTTTCTCTTTTCTTCCTTCGCACCAGGTTTCGACACCGACCGGGATCATTTCACATTTCGTGAATCTGCAAGTGGTCGTCCCGGAAGCGTTCATACTCGGTTCCGGCGAGCTGCACGTGGATATGGGATCAACAATCAATTTAGTTTGCATAATTGAGAAGGTAAGCCATGGTTGGGTCCATTTCGTGTGCTGGTTTTGTTTATTCATTAAAGGTGAAATGCGCAGAAAAAGGGTTCTCGGGAGGGAAACGGTATAAAATGTAAGCAATTCCAGAAAAATAGGTCCTTGCTGAATGAAAGCCTAGTCCTGGACGATACAGTTTTAGGGGATGTTTCGTAAGGGCAGCTGCAATAGAATGTGTCGGATTGAACACGAACATGTAAAACAGGAAGTTCGAGATCATTTTCTTGAATTTGTAAAGGAACATTACGCCTAGCTTTGGTGAGATAAAATGCAAAAAAGGTTTGAAAAGAATGCTACACAAATGTGTACTCGTAGTCGTTTTTTATTTGCCAGAAAAGGCGATGCTGTTTATGACCGACACAAGAAACTATGGATCTAGGATAGTTAGGACATAACGATCTATTATATTCGTTAGAACTAGTAATTCAATTATTTGGATGCCTTTAAAGGAGAATGAAACTGATACAAGACAGAACTTTAAACAAAGCAGGATATTTTAAGGATATATTCTTGTCTTTAAAAGGTTCAATGGATCTTATATAGAAACTGTTTTTGATATATAAAAAAAAAAGTTCGAACAAATACTTCAGCCTATCAATATGTGTTTCAAGTTACTTATTGGCTTGTACATTTAATAAACATATACAATAATCAGAGAGCTAAGAACTTACGAACTTAATCAAACAAATAAGTATCTCAATTAATTAATTTAATTCATTTTCATTACCTGATTATGCTTCTGGATTTTTTTAGAATTTGTATGAACGAGTACGTACGAACAAATACTCAAATAGGTCAAAGAACTTTTACTTCGAAAACTATTGAAATCGATTGTTTAAATCCCATTATTTGATAGTGGTCTTATTGTTTAGTCCGACACTCTGTTACGATGGAGGCGCCTAGTACTTGACGAATGTGCAAAATTACCTACGATGTCTAATGAATGTTTTTTTTACTTGTACCGTTTGAAGTTGCAAGGCTTGTATGCTTTTCATACAAACAGAAATACTAACCTTAAAAAAAAAACCTCCAAATGCATTTAATTTTTCTCGAGAAAAAATACTGCACATAAATTCGACTCATTGCTTAAAAATATCCAATGTTTGGGATTTTTCGAAATTTTATGGTCGGGAAAGCTCGCTTCACCGTTGCTCTGAAAAATTGAAAAGGGCTCGTGTTACCGTAGGTTTGGAAACGATTTTAAGGAATTATAACTAAAATAAGTTTAAAACACCTCAATGAGAATATTGCGCTGATATTTTACTTTTTACACTCAAACCTGACAAGTCACTTGCAAAATGGTCAATATTTTTAACACGTTTTATCTGAAACTGTGACGCATTTATATTTTTTAAATGTCCACAATGTCATGTGCAATTAATCGAGTATTTCACATTAAGTGTATAAAACTTTGAAATTTTTTAACTACATGGAGGCGCCCAGTACTTGACGTATGAAAGAAGAGTGGGCCTGAGCGTGTTAACGAAAGCTACTTTTTCGCATGCGTTTAAATTTGGAAATACAGCAATATATATTATATCAAAAAAATTGTCATGATTAACTAACGTTTTTCTAACAGTTGTTTTTTTATCTTCATGTGCTTGAACTGTAAAATGTTAGATACCCTTTTAATATTAGATACTCTTTCTAACAATTTCGCAGCTTAGTGCGAAGGTCTTTATTCGAATTGAATCTAAAATAGAAATATATAAAAAAATAATAAATCAACTTGCTTCTAGTCTTCCTACACTGCAAAGTATGCTATCGATGAAAATTACTTCACGGGACATTCTAATTTATCAAACTTTGATTGCAAAAAGACAAGAATAATTTTCTTGATAGATTTTTCACCAAACTATTTTTATGACATTAAGTTAAAACGAATAGCAATACGGCCAGGCCGTTCTATATGAATAAAAAAAAAAAAAAAAAAGTTCCAACGAAAACCAAACAGTTCAGAGGCAAGGGTTTACTGATGCAAAATTCCACTCGACACATGTGAGAGTACTTACACCGCACTGAGCTCTGGTGATGCTGCTACAGCCGATAACGGTGTTGTTTCTTCCACTCCATGGTTCGTCTAATCTACCTACCGAGCACTATCGATCGGTTGGGGTAGCCGCACCACAAGGCCGGCGTTTGTTCCGTGGTTCTGCAGTCTAATGCTCCTTACGACATAGTGTGGAAGTGTGTTATTCCAAGCACAATCTCGGTACAACCATACCCACCGAAATGTACACATCGCTTTCAAGGATAGTTAAACCTTTTGCCTACGGTCCCTATGCTTGTGTTTGTGAATGTGGCACACACCTTGCTTCGCCCTTTACGGGAGAAAGAAATCTAAGAAAGAAACATTGAAATGAATGCTTGTGGTAAACACTAATGTTTTGCTTTTTTTATCTTGTTGTTAGTTTCAAAATAAATGTTCGGCCGTCATATTGTAACTAAAATAAAAAAAAATTGAAAACTACCAGAATTTCAAAGATCAAGACTCTTTTTTTTCTCTTTTCAATAAGCATAGTCCATAACTGCGATATAGACAAGCACGCAGTGAGTTCAACTATTTTTAAAACTGTGAAAAAATAAAGCCAATCTCTCCTTGTTAAACCTACGCGTGAATGTCTATCTACAGCGCACAATGTTTCATCCCCCGATAGAGCCATTATTCGTGGGATGAAAAACGTTACAGCAGTGTGAAATATTGAATGCCATCGTGCACCGCCTAGAGCGAACCCACCCCACCATTATTGACTGCCAACGATTTCCTTCATCAGAAGCATTTTTCCGGCAATCGCAATTTACTTCTGCTTCCGTTCCGCTTTTCTCTCCGGCGAATGTTCATTGCCGCCCTGGAAGATAACGACAGCCGGCATCTACCCACGACTCTATACAGTTGCGATGCCATTTTCACACACTATCTATGAGCGTGCGGGCGCACCAGCGAACAAGGAATGTCACGGCCGCCGCTTCGAAACCGTCTTTCGAGAAGAATGTCGATAACAGTGTGCACAATTGCGAAACAAAAAGTGAAGCCCGTTCTTGAACCAGATTCTTTATTCGCTTCGTTTCAATTTCGCCTCTTTCGGCCACCGTTTTCCAAAAGGTGTCGAGCCGTACTCGATTTATAAAATGTTTGACCTGTTGTTTTTTTTCCACCCGAAAACTCTACCTTTCGGCCACATCCAATGAAAGCGCGGCAACAATGCACGGCAAACACGGACAGAAAAGCTGAGCGAAAAAAATGAAACAAAAAGCCGCTAACCCAAGTGTCTTCGACAGTCCACTTCCGGTGGTTCGTTTGTTCATTATTGTGCAGTGAATTGAGTGATAAAAGCGATAATTGATGATTCGCTGTGCCGTGTGCATTTTGGCCGGCGAAGGATCGATCGTGTGGACTTTGAACGGTCAGCTTACTGTAACGCTCTACTGGCAGGAAATTTATTACCAGTTCATCGCGTTCCTTCCAGACGAGATGGCGAGTTAGGATTATGGATTTTTCTATCCCACCTTTTGTCTTTCCTTTCATCGTCCTTTTAACCGTTTTGTCTTCTCGTTCGCTAGGGGCGCTAAAAAGCTACTGGAGCGTTAAAGGGTTTTCGGTTATCTTCAAATTTATGAAAAATGAAGCATTGTTGGGATTTTGTTTTTGGGTGTAAAAAGGTATGAAATATCGTTGCTGAGAGTAAGAAATTAAGCACCGGCTTTGACCGTTAAGCTAAGGATTGGTGGTACGAACACAATCCTTTTCTTGTTCTGGACGGATAAAAACAAAACCAACTTTATGTTAGCTTGTACCCTTTCTGCTTTGCTTTGTACTCAAGCTATTGAACATGTAAAAGTGTGTTGTTGCAATCGTTAATGCGAAGCGATGCGATATAAATTGCCCGATGTAATGAGCACCCGAAAAACACGCCTTCACCTGCACCATCTGCAAACTAATAAAAGATGAATGTACACCCATCAACGGCTTGATTAACAATTCAGTGCCACTCAGTTCGGACGAACATCAGCCGAGATCGAGGCTGGTGTTGCTTGCTTGTTCAATCACTCTCACCCCTCCCCCAACAGGTTCGGAGATTGATCTCGTAAGACATCCAGTTACAGATAATGTCATTTACGGTGCGAAAAATCAATCAATCCTCGAAACCTTTTTGCGCCTCGTTTGTTACTGTGCGCGCTAATCTTGCACTCATCTGGTGCGATGTTGGGACGTTCGCTTCATTTTTGTTACATCAGCTATAAAAGCATCCCAATGTCTCACCCCCTTAAGGATGGCACATTACCATGCTTGTAATGAAGCATGTAAACCAATCTGTTCCAATCATGGTGAAAATCGTGCCACCAACGATGGATAGAAGGGAAAAAATTGTTTCACTTGCCGCTAATACTACTATCACTCAGCCTTCTTATCGGTCGATCGCAAGGCGCCCTCCAACACAATAATGTTTTCTATTTTGTTAGCTAAAAGGAAGCAACACCGAAACAAAAACAAGGTTGACAATTGAACCCAGCGCGGGAAGCAAAGCTAGCGCGCAGCACCCATTTCCTGATCAAAATTTATCGCCCACCAAATTAAGCTTATCGTAGCCGAAACCGTTGGTTGGTGTCCGGGTCCGGGCAGTCGCAAAGCACTTTTTGCGGAGCATTTTGGGCCGACTAACCGATTTTCTGCCCAATCAACTTTTTTCCACCGATCTCTCCTCTCTGTTTTGCCCCTTTGTGCCACCATTCCGCTTGCATTGTTCGATGACGCAACGATACAGTAGTGGCATCATGCGGCAACAATCAAGAAAAGCGACCTAACCCTCACCGCTCTCGATGCGTTTCAACCAAAAACCCCACCGATACGTGATACTATCGAGCGTTGTCGTAGTCCCTTCGTTCGGCACGGTATAGAAACATTAACGAGCGCACCCAATCGATCGAAGAACAAATTGTCGGAAGGCTCAAACTAAATCCTGTGGCTGATTCGTGTGGCTGATTCCGAACGCCGGGTGTGTGTGTGTGTCTCACTCTCTATTTGGATCAGCGATGGGACGACCGTTTTTCGATAATTCCGATCGTCAATGAAGTGAAGATAAACCCCACAACCAACCGATTGCGCTAAACACTTTTAACCTTCTGCCGGAGTCAGCGTGCCAAGATTAGGAGGTTGCCAAGGCAGATTCACACAGCAAAAAAAAAATGCACAGTGAGGTGTGGTGCTCGAGCAAAACTAATAACGCTTAACTCCCGGTACCGATGAAGCTTTTTTCATTGACAGAAAATCTGCTTTAATTGCCACCCATTTAACAATCGCTTGTATGGATTGTGTGTGTGTGTGGGAAAGGAGATGGGAGAAATAGAGAGAGAAAGTCAGGGGGGACTCGAACGGGTGTCGCCTAATTGGGTGTCGCCAGGGAAATTGATGACAAACCGTTGAAACCGGCACGAAATGGTCAAACTTTCCAGACGGCTGTCAATTCAGTTGTGAATCGATTCTATACACACACACACGTACACAAACCCGCCAAATCCCTCCGATCAATGCACGAATTGGCTAACTTTTTTGTGTTTGAAGAAAATATCCACCGAATGAATTGCAAGTATCGGTTTTTTGTTGCTTCTGCCTGTGTGGGATACAAAAAATTTTGTACTGTTTTACTTAACCCAAGTACAAAAACTGAACACTGGTACCACCCCAGTAAGCTTTTATTAATGTTGGGTTTTGCGAGGGAGCGAGAGCAAAGGATGTTCGTCTTTTTTGCATTTTTACACCGGACAGATTGGGATATTCACCCATGGGAGATGAATCGATCGCTGCAAACCCATTTTGGGCAGGGATATGTACGGCCTACCAACAAGATTTTTTTCTACGGAGTCAAAAAGAATAGGAACAAAGCAGGGAAATAATGAAAAGGTCACATTGCGCCATGTAATGGACGCACTAAAATAAAAAAAAAAACAAATCGACCATCCATATGAAGTTCAAACGGCTGGCAACGTAATGCTTTCGTAATGATTTTGGGCATTTTTTTTGGTTTGTGTAATATTGCCGGAACAAATTTTCCATTAGCATTTTTTTTTCTTTGTTTCCTTTTGTTCTTTCATCTGTTAATGGTAATTTTTTACAGTTACCTTTTAAGGCTGCTGATTATTTTTACCCAAATAGCAATATTACCATTCTGATAAAACAGATTATTTTTTATTGCTAAAATACTGATTAGCTAAGTTAAACATGCAAAATAATTTCGAAATTGATGATGCTAGATATTTATTAGTATCCTACGGATTTGTATTTATTATTATTTATTTTTCTTTCCACGTTGCGCAACAATAAGATTCAAGCTACTACTACTACTAATATTGTTTTAAGATGTTGTCGTAGGCTAGGTTGTTTGCATGAAAATACGGCTGTAAAGAGTGGTTAAGATTTGGAGCCAGTTCATTCGTGTTAGCAGCTGACAAAAATATTAATATGACTCAGGAGTTTTACAGGACACAACTCGAGTTTTTGTTTGTTTTCTAGGAAATGACTTTTAAGTTTAAGTTTTAAAGTATACTCTCTTTCGATTAACAGTTTACGCTTATTGTATGTTATATTTTGAATCTTTTTTTTTAATACGTTCGATTGCAAACATCACATGACATCAAAAACCGATTGATTGACATTGATAACGTGATCTCTAGATCGAACAGACCTCTAGTCTAGACCTCTATACTGCTCCTTCGTGCCTTCGACATTGGAGTATGCATTCGGTGATTTGGACGCCAACTAGCAGCACAGCTGTGGCGCGTGTTGAAAAAATCTAAAGGGCCTTCACGCGGATTCGCAAAGTGTTTGGAGGCCTCGATTTACCTACAAGCTGTCTACTCCTGGGTCTGCTACCCTGAGAGACTCGCTGCACACATGTCCAGGCATGTTTCATCGATTCCTTTCTCCTTCATTCCACTGATGATCCCTTCCTGCTTTCGACCATCAACTTTTACATTCCTACTTATCGTCTTCGCCCTCGTCCTCTCCTCGCCATTACAGCGCGGCGTACAGCTGAGGGTTTCAACGATCCACTGCGGCATGCTCTTCTTGCCTTTAATTCCTCCTCAGATCTGTTTGACTTTTCCCTGTCCTTGGCTTCTGTCCGTGCTCGTCTCCATTCATCCTCTTCCCTTCCGACAGACCCTCTCTGATCACTCTCCTATCCTGACAGATGTAAGTTTATTTTTAAGTAAATTGTGTAGCGTCTAGCAGACAATTTTAACTGTAATAAATACTAAATGCTAAATACTAAAAAAACACTAAATGCACTTTGCTTACATGAAAGGCCAAGAAGACAGGCCATCGACAACAAAGAGATAGAAATACACGCAAGGTTGCTGATTGCCAAACAGTTATTCTACAGCTTGAAGCAATTTCTCCATTCAAAACACTGGTCGTGACGGACGAAGCAGAAAAATCATAGAACCTTTATGGTCTAACGAGACCTTCTTATGCGCAATCGAGAAGAAGATGCTCAGAAGGATTTTTAGCTACAATGATGAGCTCTACAAGTTGTACGGAGGCTGTGACCTTATTATCGTGCAGCGAATAAGACTCGCCAAGATTCGGTTGTTAGGTCATGGCATGAGAATGACACCGGCCAACCCAGCCCGTAAAGCCTTTTTAGGCCGTCAAGAATGTGTCTGGAATCCCTGGATAATAAATTGACAGACAATGAAGCTCAGCCGAGAGTGTTATCGAAGATTTCTACTGCAAGTTAATACAGCGATAATTAATACACCAACTCCTCGAGTTGTGCTGAGCAGTTTTCCTTGTACTGGAACTTTTGCATCAAGAATTTATTTTACAAAATGTATTTGTCAATACTATTCTCAAGTTTGTAACAATACCGTAATTGTCATGTTATCGATTTTAGCCATAAATGAAAAGCATTTAATTATTGAATTATGTAGACTAAACAATGAGGTCTACAGTAACAAACAACAAAACTGAATCGTAGTTTTTATGCTTTTAAATTCTTTTTAAACCTCATAAATTCAAGTTTCCTTGATGCTTACTCAAATGTGAGTAAGTGTGTGTTGCATCTGGTTTCTTCTAAAATGATATTTTAAAATATCCTACAAACAAATTTTAATCCCTAACACATTTAAAAAGATTTAAGAGTACTGCTTATCCTACTTGTCTATAAAATTTTCATACTTTCAATTAATACATTCCCTTCGGAAAATAACAAATAATACTAACATTACTACTGCTGTAACAATCTAAAACTAGACAACGTTGAAATTCACCAGAAATCTTACATTGCCATTGATTACAAAGAAAGGCATAGCAAAACCACACGCGTTCAGCGCAAAGCTCCAACGATGCCGCATTTTTCCTGCCCCACAAATCGTATTAGTTTACATCAAAAGAAATTTTTCACTCAATTTCGAACCAAAGTACCCCGTTGTCGTTAGTGCTAAGTGAGTTTTGGGTTTCGCTCAAAAATGGAATGCTTTTGATAGCACTAGGAACAACACTACAACAACGTTCATTCCTCAAACGAACCCGGTACCGATAGCGTTACAGGCGACTGGTGGTGGAACAATTAAGCCACAAATTGAAATTTCGAACCATACGCTCATGTAACGGGGCAGGTTTTAACCTCAACCAGAACCATTAAAGTACCAGGCACCGAGAGCGGTGGTTACCTTTTTTCGTAACCATTTCCCACATAACCAACCGTCAAAGTGTCAAATTCAAACTTCGGGCACGATCTAATCAATTCTACACAGTGCAAAGGCCGGTGTACAAGCGTGTGCCAACGACAAACGACTAATACTAACACAGGGGAACGACACAAGGAACAGTTTCTTAACTAGCAATTACGTTGTAAATCGAGGTACAATGTTCGAGCTAGCAGCAATTCGGTGTGTTTCCCAATTTGGTGCAGCCAAAAAAAAACCCTTTTTCTGTGATCGTGCTCACCACTAGCTGTGCTGGAATGCAAGGGTACGCGAGTCTCGAAGAATTTTAAAAGAAACACAACACATAAAGAGCAACGAAATGCACATTCAGCAAATTCTGCTTAAAGAAAGGCAATCCGGAAACATACAAAGCACATCTAACCAACCGCCATTGTTTTGAACAGCAGTTCCAAAATGGTTGTCGCCGATTGAAATAACAACAAAATGGCGAACAAGCGAGTATGCCATTCACAGTCAAATCGTTGTCCGAATGTGGCCAAAAAGAGAGAGAGAGAGAGAGAGAGCGCGAAGAGTGGAAAGAAAATAGCAACGCTGCCAAATTCCAATTACGCTTAATGTTCGCTGGTCGTTATGGAAATGGGTTTGGTTTCGAAATTTTCGCCCATCCGTCCCATACTCCGGGTGGATGGTGCCCTTCACCGATTTGCTTTGTTTCTTATTGGTTCGGAATGCTTCAGTTTATCCTTTTCAGTTCCTGGCAAAAATTTAAACAATCAACCTAACTAAGGCATCCCGGGATCGGAATCGATCGCCAAAATGGGAGCTAGAAATGAAAACGGAAGCGGTTCCCAAGTTCCCAATTCAATCGCCGTTTATTTGACGCTCCCAAGCTCCGATCGGGAAGCCACGCGACAGGCAAATGAACGGACTAGGTGCACTGCACACAAAAAACCCTCCAAAACTCCCACGAGCTGCTGCTCCCGAACCCGAACATCGAAATTGAAAGAGTTGGCACGGTTAGGTGCTGCCATCGGTTGCTTCATGTGGTCGCTCCATTATGCTGTACCATTTGGTGTCCGTACAGTTTCTCCTTTTTTTTTTGCTGTTCATCTTCTTTGCTTCGTTTTCGTAGCAAAACCGCGACCAAACTGTGGCGTAGAAAATGAGGAAATTGATTTTCCATTCATGTTGTTACCACCCAGCAAAACGGGCAGGAAATTAAGCGTCGGTTTCTTTTTGAGCTCCCATTTGCTTGCCATGATTGTCCGCCTGCACACGATCACACGGTTTGGTGATTTCCTGTTCAATGTGCCCGGTACTACACAGATGAAAGGTTCTCCATTGTCTTGCGTTCCCTGTTGGGGTGCTTTTGACGCATAATGAGGCAATGATTTTGTCGTGTCACGGAACCCTTTCTTCGTGGACGTGTGCAATTGCCGGGTGTCATTACATATGGAGCGTTACTTTTTGTTTAAAGCACCACATTATATTCCCGGAAGCGTTATGATTATTAGTTGCAATTTCAAGTAGTATTCAATCAAGAAATTATTTTCTACACGTACGTAAAAAAATAACCATAAGCCTTAATGTTCCACATTCATTTTTAGAACGGGGTCAAAATGTGTGAAACCGTTACTGCCAAATGTATGAGCCGTAAGGATTCAATTCCGCAAAGAAAGATTCGTTATAACTTTGCTGTGCTGAGATTGATGATGGAGAATTCTGATTTTCTGTTTGCCTCTATTACTTTTATCGATCGATAACCCTCTCAAGAACTTTCGTGCCCCGGATACTAATTCGCACTGCTGTCCTTTTCTGTTTCGCACCCAACGCACAGAGCCCACAGCCACCGCAGTACGTGTACTGGCAGCGTAACGATCGGATGATCAACTACGACGACTCGAGGCGAGACATCACCATCGAGACGACGCCCGGCCCGCGGACGCAGAGCCGCCTCATCATCCGGGAGCCGCAAATCAACGATTCGGGCAACTACACCTGCTCGGCCAGCAACACCGAACCGGCCAGCATATACGTGTTCGTGTCCAAAGGTAAGTGAACGTGTACGACCATATGATGGATTGAAGAAATAGATAGAAATTCCATTCCACAGAACTTACACCCTTAGCAGGGTTTTGGTTGGGTTCACAGAAAAGGGATGAGTAAGGACCAAAACCAAAACAACAGCTAACAGTAAACAAACAGCCAAAAAACAACCCCAAACCATAATCTAATCGATCCAATCCAACCCGCCACCGTATAGGGGACAACAACTTCATTTCACTTACACGCCACCATTGTTGTCGTGCTTTGTTACTGACCTTTTCCTCTGGTTACTGGTTGAAGAACGACATCTTGTGTCCCCGGTTGGAGGTCCTTACGCTTTACTCTGCTTCTGTGTATGTATCGCACTCGCTCTCCAACAGTCCGTCCCCGTCCCCCGGCCACTCTACCGCGTGTGATGAATGGACAAAGTTGTTGAAATTTATTAGGCCAACACCTTATCGCCTAATTACTATTCAGAGACTTAATTATGCCCGAAAGTTTTGCCACCCATTCCGCTGCACTGCCACTGTGTGGATGCGTCACCGATAGAGAAAGTTTTTCCTGCCGACGAGCTCGGTGTTGCTGTTTCGTTACTCCTCAACGAGGGGCGGTGGCGATGGTTAGAGCTCTGGTACTTTTTTTCCATGATGTACCACCATTCTTCCAATGTGTACATCATTCTGGTTGGTAGTGCCAGTAGTTTTGGGAGATGTTATCGATAAAACAGAGAACAGAGGTTTGGTCTGTTCGTTTGCCCTAAACGCACACAGGCAACACAGGAGTTGCAGTTTCCGTGATTGACATTTTCGTGTGCCTCAACGGAAAATGGAGTAGGAAAGGTAGCTGGGAAAAAAGTAGTTTGAAGTGTGTTGAAGACCGGGTTGTGAGTTCGGGTTTATGTAATTGATTGTGTACGTTTTGGTGAGTGTAAGTGAATTGATATGGCTTTTATTTAATTATTTTACCGGAAGTTAATCATAGAAGAACGTCAATAAACTGTTTCAACATTTGTTAATTAATATCAAATAGTCATCTGAACATAAATAACGTAAAATAAATATGAATATCGTCCAACAATAGGTAAAGTTTTCTATTCCCTCGAATAAAGATAATTTGTTTCAACTGGTAATGTTCATGGATAGATTGTTTTAAGCTTCTATAATTCTCTGAACAATAGCCGTATGCTCGGATACGTTGAGACCATTATGAAAACAAAGCAGCAGTATCAAAAAGAGACGAGTAGTATTTTGAACGTAGATATATAGTACAATAGCCGTATTTGCTTTAGTCTGAATTTTCCATAACATCGTATTCATAAAACTCTAAACTAATACAAAACCAAAATTTCATAATATCCAATGCTATTGTCGCTATGCTCCATGTTATTTCATAAATTTTAGATTTTTTTTAGAATATTTATTAAAAAAATCGACAGCTAGTTTAAGAAACCTCTCTTAAACCTCTTCTACTGAAGTTTTTGCTAGTATCATGCTCGATGTTCTGCAAAAATGTTCCATATAAATAGGTCTCCAGTTAACTAAATCAATAAATTAGATATTATTTCTATTCTGCAAACCAACCTTAACCGAGATCTTAGTGTTCTGTTCGATAGTAGGTTGACTCCAGGCAATCGAATATTCTAAAGTCTCCATCAGATTTTCCACAAGGTGTTTTTAAACTTTGACCTTGAACTTCATGGATGACACTACTAATAAAAGAATAAGAAATCCATAAAGTTTTTTTTATAAAGTTGATGATAAACTATATCATCCTGAAGATTCGCAGAGTTTCGGATCGATTTTGGGTTTTGCAATAATTACCAAAGAGTAATGTTCAATTTCCAAATTCAAAGATAAATATTATGACTCGACGAGCAACATTCGGTACAATTTGCCCATTTAATGCTCACAAAAGTAGTGCTGCCCAGAGGATTCTTCGATATAAGCCAAACATTTTCGAGGAAACTGGGGTACACCCGAGATCGATCAAGAATATCATTCGAAAACTTTAACTGCTTAAAACCTGAGCCTTGTAGCTTGTGAACTGCACCCATATGTCATCCAAATGATCCAGGCCCATAAGCTAAATATTACACTGTATCAATATTAAAAAGTTTTTTCTTCTTTTTTTTGCAATTTGATAAGACAATCATTCAAAAAATATTGCTGAAAGCTGGAAATTTTCTTTTAATGTTTTGTTAAATGAATAACAGTTAGGTACTTAATTTGTTCCTAGCAAATAAATAAACTATATTATTTTCACTGTATTGAACAAGCCATCCGTTATGCTCGTTCTTAAAGCTACACAGGCCTATCAATCCCATTCACATGATGGTAAAAACATGTCGACCAAAACAACACGCTCGATGAACAAATTAACGATAATCCATATTTCACCCTCCCTAATCCATCCGTTCACGTTCCTCCACTCCGAATCAACCACAGAACATTAGTGCTTAATTTAAAAGCACATCTTCCGAGCGATTCCACTTGCATCGTCCAAAACAACACTCATTTCCCTTGACAAATCTATATGGCTTCTATCAGTCCGATATCTCCCCAGGAAAACTCCTCCCCAACTAATCCTTCACCTCGAAACCGTACCGCCCATAAACCATCCCGCCCAACCAAACCAAGCCCAGCAAGCGCTTCAAGTGTTGGTTGATCTACCAAGCACGCCAAAGATAAGCGACCGCAAAACCACGGGCAAAGAAAAACAATTCCAACCCGTGCCAACTTTGGAACGGTTCGGTACCGGAATGGATGAAATTAATTTCATCCACCCAAGCACCGATCTCGCAACAACCACCGTGGGTCGCTTATTTATCTCCTCGTTTCCGTACGATCGCTACATTTGTTAAGTTTTTCCTGCATGTGTGCGTGTGTGTGTGTTGGGGATTTTTTCTTCTTCGTTTCGTGTCTGAGCAATGGTTAGTGCGTGCGTACGTGATGGAATGGCAAAATGTGGGAATGTATTGTGCTTCGGTTTGGTCTGTCCCCGTACTCGAGTACGTATTTATCCTACCCCAACCACCATCGGCTTCACGTTCTACGAAAAATACGACCGGAAACAAGTTGCCAAACATAACTTTTCCCGTCACCAGTGGTAAAGGTGTGAATCTACAGCACACCATCGGGCGGCGAATGGCTTCGGGGTGTGAGCCAGCAAGACAGACTTACACAAACACTGCTTAACCCCAAACGGAACGCAAAAACACCATCACCCAGCCCATCTGGTTGTTTTTCTTGCGCTGGCGTTCCCCGGGCACGATGAATCAATCTCAACTGGCAGTGAAGCAAGCTCCGATTGGTGGTCGATTGCCCGGAAGCGTCCCGGTACCAATCAACCCACGTTGCTAATTGAGTCATCGTGAAGGTCGTGAACGGAGGGTCGATTAGGTAAATTATGAAAGCATTTCGTTCGGTGTTCCCGAAACGCAACGTTCCGTACGGATGAACCAGAGTTCGGGAAGTAGTCCCGGACGCATTAACAGGAACTGCTGGACAGGGGAATTATGCCACACCTAACAGAGCGAAGTTTGAATTGATTCCGAACGAGCGTACGATTGCTGGTCCATCGAAAAGTTTGGAGGCAACAAAAATAAACTAGTTTGACAGGAACATATTTATTGATGTGCGCTGCTAAGTATTCATTACTGTGTACTTTGGGATAGAAGTTTTCTTCCTGTCAGAACGACATACGCGTCATACGTGAAAAAGGCCAATTTGGGGTTTGTACGACAGCTTCAAAAAAGAAAAGATATCGAAAACAAATGATTTGATGTACTGACAATCATAAAATATTCCAATATTCGTTCCAAGTATTCCAAATCTTATGTCTGCTGAGTTATATTATTATAAATTTCAAGTTATTTATATTATTTATTAAATTACTAAAAGTTTTGTGTGTCTTCAGTGGCGCTAGTCCTATTAAAACAGAACTGGGTCATCTTGATACTCAAGAGTTATTAGAAAAAAACCCATTGAGACCATCACCATCATCGATGATAAGTCAAATATTAACCAAATAAATTCTTCGTGATCCCCAGTTAAATCAAACATGAACAGATATGCAGTATATTACTTAAAAAATGTGAATATATCATCACTTTTTTGCTTAATTTTTATATGTTTGATCTTAATGTTATATGTTTTAAAGTAAATCGATGGACCAGTAAACCCTCTTGATGCCATGTTAAGGGTACAATTGCATGCTACTCAAAACAATTAGGCCCAGGTAATGAATGAATGATTTTCAACGTTTGGTGATGGTTTGCATATCCCGAACTCAGAATAACTAGACTGGGATGTAGAAGTTGATTGCCGAGAGCAGCTGCGGAGAATTGGTACGGCTGTCGAAGAGTTCCGCTATGAAGGATAGCCTGGATTGAAAGATTCGCCCTCCTAGATCAGACCTGGCACCTAAAGAAACTGTATTTCATAATAATTTCTACCCTTCAATTAAAACCAGTATAAATCACTATGTCCGGCTTTATCTAGAATCCTCTACTATCTCTTAAACATTAGATAAAAAATGCCGATGTCAGCTTTACGTTGAATGAGCCCAAAGCCACACACTGTAACATCATTTTAGTATTTTCCCGGGCATAAGTGAAGGTCTCCATCAGCTTTGATACTTTGCCACTTCTTTGGGATCAATCTCTTTCAATTCAAACAACGTCCCCTAAGTGAATAAGATCTCGCATGACCTCTTAAAAATACCGAGTTGTTGTCACGGCTTGTGATACGATGTAAACAAAGTGAGCAGAAACGTCAGCGAAAGGGCTTCGACACCACTTCGGGTTTAATCTTAAGGACGAACGAACTGGGCAAAAATGCGCCATCGTAAAATATCAATCAGAACCATTCGGAAAGCGAAAAAGTGTAGACCAATTTTAAAGGTATTAATAAAAATTCTTGTTAAAAAGTTATAAACGCGATTTCCACGGTGCCAACAATCCCTTCTAATAATTAAAACAACGTCCTCTGAATAAATCAGATTTCTTAGGACCTCTTAAAAATACCTATTATAATGCACTGTAACTTCAGCTATTTCTCCCTCACATTCTCCAGTTTTGATTTGAGTGTAATGAGTAAACTATAGAGCATTTAGCTCTCAAAGTTTTTACAGTGATAAGTTACCTATAATTCAAGTAACAGCTTCCAAGTAAAAGAACTTTAAAACTACATATAAAACACTCAAGCAAACCCAACTGGAGAAAAAAATAGTCAAGAACACTCAACGCTCGTAAGTTCTAAATGCGAATCTTATTACTTCAACCACACAAGATTGCAAAAACATTACAATGAATTGAACAAAGTTTTTAAAAGCCCTCGGGCGCACTACATGAGAAAAATGGATAGATTCCACTTTGTAAAACCCCAAGCGGGCAGAAATTGGCGAATAGTGCATTTGTAGCTTAACCGAGCAACCTGCCGCCTGCCTCCCTACGTGAACGCTGCACCATCCACCCAAGCGTTAGTAACTTAAATGACAACTTTACCGGACTGCCGTAAGCGTAAGTTCCAAGAGTTACGGCGTTGATTGCACTACGGTTCCGACTGTTGGTTGGCTGGCAATGCTGGGTGCTGGTCAAGTTCGTCGCTACGAGGGAAAGCTGTACGATTAAGAAACTTGCTTACCACCGCGAACCTGAACTGTGTTCCGGCGTTAGCCGGAAGTAGACTCAACACACACACACAACCCCTCACACACTACCAATGTCATTACAACGAAAAAAGAATGTCCGCAACTGCTAGGCGGAGGATGACTGTAACCTTCGCTCACACACACACAAACCGGGAAAAGCTGCTCAACTACGGGCTAAACCATGCTGTTTTCTGCGTCGGAAACATTCGTTGCGAAAAGTGCACAATAAAACTGCATTCATGCACCCGCATTTTCGCTTCGACGGCCTCCGGGCAGGAACACTTAGTTGTGCAAAAAAAAAGGACACGAACAAAAGACGTGTACCACCAGACGGCCGGTCGGTTGGTGGGGAGCGGTCGCCCCAAAGTCGCGATTGCATACATTTTGCCGCGCATTCCTTCGCACCGGGCACCCGATTGCTGGAGGCTGCTAAAAGAAGCGAACAAACTTGCACGCAAAAGCACACCAGTTAAATGCAATTTCCTTGCAGAGCATCACGAGCATCACGAAGCGATGCGCTGTGTGGGTGATATTTTTTGAAACAAAAAAAAACGGCAAGAAGAAAACAGAAAAAATGGAAAATAACACGTAAAATTAAACGCACGGACCCGGAAGGATTGGGCGTAAAGTTTCGCGTAAGGATCGCCGGGATTGCACCGTGCATCGTTGCCCCGCGAGAGGAACGAAACTGTAAATTGCATTAGAATACAGCGTTCCGGGAGTTTTCTTTTTTCGTCGGGGCATCATCCATTCACATTCCGATTGGGAGGGAAAAACTCGCTCACCAACTCCATCCTTTTTGGGTTCCCTTCCGGGTTGGGTAGCAAAATGCTCGAGGAATGCTCGAGTTTTCCACCAGCTCCGATACACACACACATAGATTGCACGATGATGACCATGTTAAGAACTCGTTGGCGTTTTTTACCCCTTTTTCTGCTCCCCGCACTAGTCTGATCATCCGAGAGTCAGCAATGGAATTTCCGACCATACTCTGCTCAAACCAATGTGATTTTAATAGGTACAAAAAAAAAACCTCCAGCAATCGTTGCTCTACATTGGAACATGAACGACTCCACCCGACTGCTGTCGTACCGGGCTGGGTAGGGTGAAAGGGACAGCAACCTACTGGGCAAAACTTTTCATCGATACCACCCCTAACGAGCGGCTTAATGGGATGGCATTAACAAGAAATTATTAACATTCCGGCAGAAAATCTGCTTTCACCCTCACGCAAGCCCGGCCGTCCGCGTTGGTTCGGTGTTGCGAACTTCGAGTAATGAATTTTTCCAACTTCCACCAAAGGGGGTTAGTAAAAGTGCGAAACAATTTTGAAATACTGCCAATATTTTTAACACTTTCGCTGACACTCTCCCACTGTGCTTCCCTTCGAGGTGTGACTTTCCATTTCGGAGTTGCAGATTTTTGTTTCGGTTCCTCATTCAAGGCTCTGCCTTGTACAGGTCCCGCTTCTAGGGTGATTAATTTGACGCAAGCAATTTTCAATACCACTACCACAATAGAGAGCGAAAAAGAATTATAACGATTTTACAGTGAATGGTATTTGAAAACTTTGAACCTCTTTTTTTTTGGGGGGAGGATTTTGATAGAAAGTCTTCCATTTTACCCGGTACGGGGCGCCATATTGAGACGGTACAATTATTATTCCCTTCGCTTCCTTTGTCATGCGCCCTTGTCGCTCCCCGGACGATACAAAAATGGACACGAAAGCCACGGTTGATTAAAACCCGGAGCCTGGTCGGGCTGTACCGATCCGGTGTGAACAGCGGGCAGCGAACGAGCGAGCAACAAGTTTTAATTAAAACGAACATTCGTTCAGGATTAGGGTGGCCAGACGGCCAGATACCAAACGCCCGTGATTCGATTCGGAAAATGGAATGCGGGAAGGTTTCAATGAGCGTACGCTTACAAGCTTGATCAAGCGCGTGTAAGCCCACATTCCGGTTCACGTCCATTAACTGGCGTACTTATGCGGCTTCATCGGAGAGTGACTGTCCGTTGTGTAACAAAAAAACCCCTTGGCTGCCATCAAGGTTTCGTACATTAATGCATCCATCCAGTTGGGGAGGGTGGCCTTTTTCATCGAAATCCATCGAGTTCCATTAGGAAGAAAATTCACGGAGCACTCACCCAAAATAAAAAAAAATGGAACGAAACTCACCAGACTAAAACTTGCCCTCGCGTGATGATGCTCTTGTGCAGCAAATTGTGAAGTGGATAAGCGAGAGAAAGGAAGAGAGAGTGGAGAGACAGGCGCAAAAAAAAAGGGGAGCGAAATATATCTGCCACGTCAGCAGCACTCACGCTGGATACCTGAGGGTAGAAAGTGCCTTTTGCACATCATCACTCTTGGTTGGTTAATGTGCCGATCGAGACTCACACATACACACACGGACACATTGAAAACTCACTCAAAACTGGTTCAATAGACTCCATTATAATGCTGCTTTTTTGTCTTACTTCTTCCCACTCGAGCACTTTAATGGAAGGGTAAACTTTGAAAGGCTTTTGTTCGGCTTTTTTGATGGCGTCTTTTTTTTTTTGGTGTTCCAAGAACTGCAACGAAATTAAAATGCCCTTGCCCGCCCTTACCCGGTACTGTTTCGCTGGGGAAAAGGGTGATAAATTTCATTAGCCTCACCCGGAATGCTTCCCCATTCATGTCGCTCCTCTTCGCCCGACCCTAAGCAGTCTCAAAGACACATTTTGTCTAATTTGATATTTTCACCAAAACCGGATGAGCGTCGTTGGGCTTTATCGGTAGGATCGCGCCGCTACACGGCGAAACTTTCTAATCAACACGACCTATTGCGCGGCGACTGTCGACGGCCGGAAATAGCAACATTTAAAGATAGCCCCGCCTGGCAGCCACCTGGACGGATTAATTACTTTATTGAATTGCGAAAATTTTCGCACAGGAACAATTATCGACTCCGGGTGACAACGGTCAGCACGTTTAGATGGGCACGGTGCGGGGCTAAAGTGTTACACACGGGTACACAGCCGTGCTGGTCGCGATACATAACTGAGCACGATTAACGCAAATTGGAAAATAATACCCGGTCCGGTCCGGACGCTTCCCAGGTTGCGCTGGATTTGCTGCTTTATGAAGCAGCACCAAACACTGCCAGCCCAGCAACCGTTGGGTTCTTATCTTCGCCGGGAAATTGGATCCCAGTTTTCCGGCGTACAAACACACCTGTACCCGGTGCAGAAGCAGTTTCTTCCTATCTTGGCCACTTTATCTGGAGGTCCCCGTTTTCCCAAACGCTCAGTCCAGTTTGCGTTTTGGCCACTCGGATAATGGTACCGGCAAAGGAGGGGGAACAGATCGGAGATGCGAATGCAGTAAAATACGATTAGCGTTCATTTTCTGTCGAGGCTGTTTTTCGAACCGGGAAACAGTGCTAGCACACACACACACACAGACACACTCACGGAGACACCTTACCGAGCCCCGCAATTTAGTTTCAGGTGGACGAAGAAAACCTATTTGCCTTGTGTTTGCCAAGATGCAGAGATAAGTCACAGTCTGCTCGTTAATGTTTGTCGAGCTTTTCCGGTTTCGTTGGTGGATTGGCAATTTTTTGGCAAGTATGAGTATGGGGTTTTTGCGATTTTAAGGGATTTTCGGGCTGCATGTCGATCGGTATTTGCAAAATTTGCATTTTATGGGGAGAGTATAGTTTAAGCAATTTTGCTGGTGGTTTAATGAGTTGTGTATTGGGGTACCGGTGCTGGTTGACACCTAAAATTGAACACAAATTTATGATATTGGGTGATTTTTGTTTCGTTTATTTTAAAGGTAGAATTATGTATGCCAAATTGTGATTGCTCATTCCAATTAGTCGATTGGTGGAGGCTTCTGCAAACTTCATCGTAGATAAATATAGCAAGCTTAAGACACCGCTCTATAAACCGAAAGATACAGGTGAAAAATAGAAGAAGGATTAAATTGACTCAATAAAACCTAACAATTCGATGCACAAAACTGTTTCGCTTAGGCTTTCTATGTTCGGAATAATACGTTAAGAATCATAAGTGATTAAGTTTAATGAGCTAAACAACATTTTCAGAACACAGCCAGCGCTCGTCTAATTACCCAAATTAAGCAGCAACTGGTATGTGTAAGGCAAAATCAGAATGTGTCGTTAACAGCTACACATTTTCTCTGAACCTTTATCATGAGTTTATCCAAGTTTTTGCTATAGATACCAGTCCGATTAAGATAATGATTGGTTAAGGACAGGTATTGGAGCGTTCTGGTTCAACACGCAACTGAATATTAGTGTTTTGGGATTAGATCCATCTGATCGATAAACTCACCATTACTGTTCATTTTTTGCGCAGTGAAGCTGTTACAAAGTTTCAGCATTGGTTACGACGCCATAGAACACATCTGGGACACATTGATCAATAAAGTATGACGTTTGATTTGGCAAGAAAATGTCAAATACCCTAACGAATAGTGAGGGAATAAATATTTGCCTTTTAAATTATTATTTTTACTGACAAAGTTTTAAAACTGGATGATTTGTATAAGTAGGGGAGCTAGCTACTCATACAAACTATATACTTTACCATCAGGCAAGTTTTGAGCACAATTCTGAAGATAAGATTATATTACTTTTTGAACAAACACTCAAACAAACTGATAACGAGCATTTCATACACAAAGAGCGATTTGCGAGAAAAAATATTCATTGAATAATTTGTTTTTTTTGGCTAGAGTGCAGCAACTACAGGGGTATTACGGTGTTGAATACCGCCTACAAGATTCTCTCCCTAGTTATACAAGACAGGCTTGTCCCATTCGTTGAAGAGATAGTTGGAAACTATCAAAGAGGATTCCGAAACGGAAAATCAACCACTGACCAGATATTCACCATGCGGCAAATCTTGGAGAAGATGGCGGAACAGCAGCTACACTCCTACCATCTCTTCATTGATTTTAAAGTCGCATACGATAGCATAGCCAGGGTAAAACTATACTCGCACTCGGAGGTGGAAACTTCGGGGACCATCTTCTATAAGTCACTCCAGATCTTGGCATTCGCTGATGACATAGACATCATTGGTTTGAGGCTCTCCTATGTAGCAGAAGCTTACCAAAGGATCGAGCATGCGGCAATGAACCTCGGGTTGGAGATTAACGAGGCAAAAACCAAAATGATGGTGGCACCACCAGCGGCCCTGCTAACAAACACTGATTTACGCAGGGGTGATGTACAGATAGGTGATAGCACCTTCGAAGTCGTCC
The DNA here is from genome assembly GCA_002091835.1 of Anopheles maculatus. Classification (NCBI taxonomy): domain Eukaryota; kingdom Metazoa; phylum Arthropoda; class Insecta; order Diptera; family Culicidae; genus Anopheles; species Anopheles maculatus. The sequence goes on from KZ062239.1 coordinate 97,459, forward strand.
AAAACTTCACCTATCTGGGTTCAAAAGTCAGCACCGACAACAACATAGACGTTGAGTTGCGCGCAAGGGTGCTGGCTGCCAACCGGTCATACTACAGCCTGAGGAAACTTCTCCACTCAAAATACCTGTCGCGACGGACGAAGCTGGGACTGTACAAAACCTTTATAGTCCCAGTACTCACATACGCCTCTGAGACATGGACTCTGTCCAAAACTGACGAAACCCTCTTAGCCGCGTTCGAGAGGAAGATGCTCAGAAGGATTTTTGGCCCCGTATGTGTGGAAGGAAAATGGAGGAGCCGCTACAACGACGAGCTCTATGAGCTGTACGGTGATCTTACCATCGTGCAGCGAATTAGGCTCGCCAGGCTCCGGTGGGCTGGTCATGTCATGAGAATGGCACCGGACGACCCAGCCCGTAAAGTCCTTTTAGGCCGTCCACATGGACAGAGGAGGCGTGGTAGGCCCAAACTGAGATGGAGTGATGGCGTTGATGCGTCCGCCAGAATGGCCGGGATAATGGATTGGCAGACGACGGCGCTAAACCGTGAGCGGTATCGAGGATTGTTGCAGCAGGCCAAGACCGCGAAGCGGTTGTAGCGCCTGATAAGTAAGTAAGTAAGTAAGTAAGTAATTTGTATTTTAAATTAAACTCTTAAATTTAATAATTTACTATTCAAACAGTCTTTCAATAAATGAGGTAAAGATTAACTTCTTTACTTCTTCAGTTTTACCGAGTAATCGCTACGAAGTGCTAGAAATTATATACTCACTTATAAGCATCTTGAGATTATATATTCGAATCCTGATGCTGTTCAATACGGAGTGGAATATATTCTGTGTATCAACGACAAACTGTAACTGTTTCTTGAGACTTTTCTTGCGCTGAGGACTTTCTAAACATCAATATTTCGTTCCTCGGCACTGCTAAAACGCCAATGTCTTCCAACGTTTTATCCCAAAACTATTTTACAAATAAACTTCAACTTTACTGATAGATTGAAGAAAGTTTTACAGTTTTATAGTCTTTTTCAAGAAAAAATAATCTCCAACTTACTTACTGGAGTAATTAATACTCCAAACTTCTCTTAAAATGATAGAATATTTTAAAATGTAATGTTTAAACAATAACTTTTAAAAATTCTAAGCTCTACGCCGCTGTAGAAAAAATTAGCCATAATTATTGAATTATTTCTCTTCTTCTTCTTTTTTGGCCTAACGACCTCTTGGTCATGCCTGCCATTTCTGGCTTACTAGACTAATTGTTACCGCATAGTTGGATAGTCAGTCCTCACTATGGGGGAACGGCCCAGATGAGACTTGAACCCCGGTCCTGCCGTGTGAAGACCGGCGCCGCTGTCGCATCTACCACCGGGCCGCCCCCATAATTATTTAAATTGTTCGAAAACAACTTCAACACAGTTACATAAAAAGATAATCACTGAATATAATGAGGTTTTCGCACATAACAGAATAATCCTGCTTGATATCGCCTGAAATCTCACACTAGAGTTGGTAAAAACATACGGAAATTTCTTAATTTGCATAAGAGATAGTAGTGCTTCACGAGGTTTGTCGTACAAATGCGATAATTATTTGAACTTATTCAAAAAACTATGGCTACAATTTAAAATTGCAAACATTTGTCACTAAACTGGTGAATTTAAGCTGGTATGTTTAGTAAATAAGCAAAAGCAGAAGTGAATTAACATGAAAATGTTCAGAAAAGTGGTCCATAGGTTTGGCAATCATAGATTTGGATCATAGATCATACATAATGCATCAAATGTAATAAAACAGTGTTAGGAAAAGTATTTACTGCTTCATTGTTTTTCATAAAAAGAATATCAAATCACGCTATAAAAAATTGTGAACCTAAGTAAATTCTAATAAAAAGATTTCTATTTGCATTTGCATAGTATTGTAAAAAAAAACTTCGTTAATATGAGATTGCGAACAAAGAAGAAACAATTTTTAAGTAATTTAAGAGTTTCACAAATAATATATGCACTGCTATAGACAGAGTTATCAGTGCACGAAATTGTAACAAATTTGAAATCATCGCAGCGACTAAAATCTAAATTATAATGACCACTTGGTTGTCTTTCGTAGAATAGTTATCCGTTTATTTGATACAAAATTGAACAACGAACAGTTTCAGTATAATTTTAAATTATCAAACCGGATGCTCATCCGCCAAATGTTCCAGTGAAAACTTTTTACCATATAATTAACATATTCAGATTATTGTTAAGCAGCAGACCATAGCTGTTCACTACTGCTCCTTCTCTATGGTACACCTAGTACACAATGTTTCTGATAAACCCTGCACCGTTTCATTACTGTCATGTTGCACATCAAAGCGCTGGTACACCCATTTCCTCGGAACAGGAATAAAGGCTGGCCGGCAACATAAAAGCTGCTCCAATCATGCGCTTATTTCGCTGCATCACAAACAACTTCCGGTGCATTGTTGGACGCATCGGGCATCCCTTATGCTTTAAAAGCTGCTCAACCGCTGGTAAGCAAAGCGAGCAAAAAAAAACATATCCCATGCCCTTATGCACTACCTCCTTTTCCTCTCTTATACTAACTCCCGATAAAACCCTTCCACCGGTGTGGCATAAAAGTGCCATAATCAAAATGCTAACATTTGCGCACGTTTCCATTAGTTGGTATACGCTTCGGCAAACCGGGCGAACAAAACATGGCCAGCGGATTCACCGTCACTCATGCTCATCTCGTGCTCCATTGTGCACGGTAGGAGTATGGGCGAGATTTGTGCCGGATTCAATTATTGGTTCATCGTTTTGTCGTAAACAGATCATCATCGTATGATGCCGGGCACGTGTGGGCACACACACACCACCACACATTGCCGAAAAGGGATTGAGAAAAAAAGGATCTAAAGCCATAGTAGCGGCAGCAACAGCAGGCGAGGTTTGGATGTCGAAAAAGCGCCATCATGGTCACCTCTCTCCTGGGGAAAAAAAAGGATTTGAAAGTAAGCGGATTACCTTTCCATAAAATTACGTCATGATTGGCCAATTGAGAAGCTGCTGGCAAACAGGACAAACAGGAGTGGGTTCGGAAATGCTGCTAGAAAACCAGTAAACGCTCCGTCAGTGACTGACCATTTTACCTTTCGATCATCGCCATCGGTCGCCTACGTTTGCGTGAGTCTACGTTTGCGATGTATCTCTCCGCTGGGAAACTGGAGCGTTGAACCCATCCGTCCGCCATTTTGAAAAAAACGCTGTGTTTCGTACATCGGAGCCAAAAGAATTTTCACCATCGTTTTGGGACGGGGATGAATTTTCTCAAAGCTGTTCACTTTCGGGGGCGTTGTCTTTTCGTTTATTTTGTGAGCATATTTTTCTTCCCACTTGAAGGCACCCATCGAACGCTAGTCTATTGAGGGTTTGGTTAGTTTACGAGCAGCTTACACTTGTGAAAGCGGCAACACTTTATGCTTAATCGAGCATAATTCAAACGAGGCGCCAGATAGTGAGCATCGTTGTTGGGTTGATTTTATGCTGTAGTTCCATGTGTTTTCGGTCTCGGTAGGACATGTAAGGCTACTCCCACGGCAGATAAGCGTAAACTGTGTTGTTTAGTGTTTTGTTGTTCTCTCACACACACGCAGACACAAACACAGAGAGATAGAGACGAGCGTGTACGCTTTGCATAGATTTATCGCGCCAACGTTCTCTGCCGAACGAACTCCGAAAGCTTTCAATACAGCCTGATAAAATTATGATCAAAAATGGAGGAAAGAAAAAATGATTCTTATAAAACTCTGCCGAAGAGATCGTTACAACATGAGGCAAGCTGTGTCTTCTGGAGCTTCAGAAACTTTTCCCTCAAATTCTTTACCTCCATCCTCCTCCGCTTTTCCTTGCTTTTGAGGGCGAAAAACTCTCGCACCGAAACTATGAAAGTAATAACAATAATGCATGCAACCGCCCAGGGATGAAACTTTAAACATCGCCAAAGTCAATATTGATTCTAGCCCGGGAGCCATACCCTATATAGGCTACCGAACGAAATCTCGGTACCCGAAACCGATCCAGCCAGCTAATCTCGAGAACCATTCCTCAAGCAGCAACGTACGGTAGAACTTCCACACGCAGCGGTACCGGCTTGGACGGGAAAAACTTATTTTCTCCTCACTAAAAAAAAACCCAGGGCTTCAGGAGACGATGAAGGCACAAAAAGACAAGCTAATGCTCTTACTGTGCTCTTTTGCTAGCTACTTGGCCGTTTTTTTACGCTAGCTCTCATGTCCGAAGGGTTAAAGATCGTCCATTGGAAGGCGTGCTGAAAGGAAAATTCACCGGAACCGGGACCGGGTGATAGAGCGTTCTATCCCTTAAAAATCTATTCGTGTGTACTTCATACAACGGAGAGCTGCAACCAGCAAAGCAAAAAGGAACGAAAGCGGTTCAAGATCTTCGAAGAAAAAGGCGGCAGCGATGGCGGGCTATTTAACTTCTTGCGCCAACTTACAATTGAACTATCACGCAAGCTGCCAAACGAACGGAAATCAGCAGCAAACCGTCACTCAGACTGCTGCAAATCCTTCTGCCGGGCAGGATGTGCAACTGCACTCACGGCAGACATGATGGTAAAGTTTTCCCGAGCCGTACTGGATCGAGTTTTCCCCCGTTTCCCGGTTTTTGTTTCCATTTATCTTACGAGTCTGTGTAAGCGTTGTAAAGCGGGAGGACGAAAAAACACATCCCGGTTACATACACTCGGAACTATCGTTGATTTTAAGCAGGTTTAGGGGGAAGAATATTGGGGGACTTTTTTTTTAGTTTTGGTTCCGATTTCCGGTGTGGATAATGCGATTTCACCTATTGGCTTCGACCACGCAACCAATTTCCGATGCGAGCGTTTTTCTCGTTGCAACCCGAGGTGTTGCGCTTTAGCTTTTCTACATTGGGATATGTATTTTAAGGTGGAAAATTGCTTACGAATTTTACGATTTTGTGCCTTCTATTTTCCTTTTGAAATACTTATTCAAAACTTGATTTCATTTTCATTTATTGTATATTATATTGGATGCCATAAAAATGACTATTTAATACATATTCTAATGTCTTTATTTAAGCTTTCGCAAGCAGCTGTTATAGCCCTGCATGAAATCACATTAAACAGCATACTTTGCACACATTTTTGCCAACCCTTCCCCAACTTTTCCCTGGGTGCAGCTAGCACATAAATGCAAATGCAGCATCAGCGCAATGCAAATCGATGTGGCAAAAATTGGGTCATCAGCTTTTGTAAACTGGCCCAACTAAACCGGTGAGGTGAATCATTTTGCGTGGGTAAAAAGCGTTAAATTTGCTGTAAATTTTGACCATGCAGCAAACCGTTCGCCATTCTCCACACTGCACCACAGTCCCTCTTTCTGTCCCAACCCGTAAATGCAATGATAGTGAATAATTTCACGAATGCAGACCGATGCTGGTGTGAAAAGTTTTCGAAATGAATCGAAATCCGTACCAAAAGGTAAAGGGACATAGTGGATGGGATGGTTGCAAAAAGTTTTCCGGAACGTTAGCATAATTTAAAAGCATTTTTCTTTCTTTTGGCTCAGTTTCATCGCTACTCCCCTGGAACGAATCAATTCGTTTGTTGAAGTTGGGAAAGATGTCGAATTGTTAATGATGGCGTGCTGGTTATTTTAATTATGTAAAAAAGGGACCTATCGGTGTAATTTTAGCAACATAATTAAACGTAAACAAAGCGCTTTTAATGTAAATGATAACAGGAACAAGTAATGCAATTTCTGAGGCAGTAAAATGTTCGTATTTTTAAGCGATATTAAATTAAACTAATTAAAGATGGAGGTAAAGATTGATCCAGCTAACTTTGATCTACTGGAACCTTATACCCGTTAACACGTTTACTCAATTTAATTTTCACTACATGACATTTTAAAGGCCAGTTGCTAACACAACGTGACCCGCATCAAATCTCGATCAGCCGTCCTCTCGTAAGCAGAGTGGTTTATCCAGTATCGTACAAAACAAAAAGCTATAAGTGAACAAATCTGTCGAATGACCTGTTAATTAAATACGAAAAAATAAAAAAGGGGACTAATAAAGAATCAGTTAAAGCATTAATTGCCAAAAGAAATTATATCCGGCAAAAAGAGTTAAAGAGTTACTAGAAAATTTGTAAATGATTTCCAATTCAGAAAACATACTAAAATTTGCTAGAAGTTTTCTTCACAAGCTTTTAGACAAGGCATTGTTATACTTTCAGGAAGTGAAGGGAAAACAATGAAAAATATGACATTCCGATAAATTAGTTTGTTTAATTCCTTAGAAGCTAAAGATATGAGTTGCAAATGACCTCAAGGTGAGATCTCACAATTCAATACATGAATTAATGTTGGTTCAGGGTAAATAATTAAGAGTATAACATTTAAATAACCAAATATTTTTAATTCTTTTGCTTTACTGGAGTTGCGAAATAATTCCATTCCAAATAATTGCAGTGTAAATTTAAGTTCAGATAGAAGTTAAAGTTTTGAAAGTAGCATAAATCATGAAATATAATTTGTAACTCAAAAAAGCTTCGATCTACGATGAGAATTCGTTTCAATGCTATAAATAATAAGTCGGTCTTTTGGATTGATATGATAAAGATCCAATTTCTTAAATAAATTTATTTCCTAACAGTAAATCAGTTGAACTCCGTTATTCGATTCTTGAACTTTAATATTTCAACAATCGATCAAAACTGAAATGAAGAACAAATCGCTTTATATATTGTTTAACCTCAACCGATGTACAGGGGAAAAAAAATCTGCAATAGCTAGATATGAAAGTTGATGCTAACAAATCATCAAATGGTCCAGATAAAAGGCGACCAGATCGAAAACGAAACCCCCAACACCCGTACGCATCGTCACTGTTTCGACAACCCCTGGTTTATTCTCATAATGACATACATCAGGACATGTAACATATTTAAGTTAGTATAATAAAGATATAATATTCTTAAGTATTGTAAACATCTTAAAAAAATTAGATACCTTGGGCGTAGGCCATCTCACCTACATTCACCCTGTTTAGGAAATGTCAACGTGACATTGATTGTACAAAAGGAGGAAGACACTTGGAAGAAGATAGATGGCGTTTGGAAACCCTTGTGAAGAAGCGTGTGTTAAAAACCCTTGGTTAAAAGACGAAAAATAAAGAAGTTTTCAACTCAGAAGTGGGATAACACCTACAAAAATGCCGACGAAAGAAGAAATGCTGTGTACGTTACAAAATAGCGGCGTCGAAGTGCCGCCAACAGCTACAATTTCGCAAATCAAAAAACTGTTTGAGCCATTTGCAACAGCGTGTGCCGATAGCGACCGACAAAATGGCGGCAACGTGGTTCCGAATGTGTGTGCATCAGAAGAAAGGAAGCTTGTTCCCGCCGTTGTGTGCGATGCAGCAAGTACAATGGAAGTGGCGAATACAAAACACTCATTGGCTAATGAGGATGACCGTGCTGATGCCAAGCGTGTAACAACGATTAAGGAGCAGGTGGAACAACTGGAACTAGAGAAGAGAATGCTGGTGCTACAAAAGGAAGTTATGGAGATGAAACTGCAAAGTACGGAGAACCGGTCCACCATGCCGGATTTTAATACGTTCGAGAGCTTGGTTCAGCCGTTCAATGGACAAAATGGCGTCGATGTTACGATCTGGTTCGATGAACTCGAAAAAATCTTCGAATTGTTCAGCGTAGATATGAAACAGAAACTCCTAATAACACTTCGAATGCTATCCGGAACAGCCCAAGTGTTTGCTCGAGCTACAGGGCTATTCGACTACAATTCCCTAAAGCAGGCACTGATCGACACTTTCCAACAACCATGCACTGTCGAAAGTGTATACCATGAGCTACGCAGCCGCCGCCTGTCCGCATCAGAAACAACAATAAAATATTTCATCGATATGAAGAACATTGCTAGAAAAGCGAAAATTCCGGAGAGTGAGCTTGTCGACATCATAATTGAGGGGATAGACGACCCTGTTAACACCGCCGCCATGCGTTTTGCTGCTCGTCAGTTGGACGATCTCCTTCCCATGTTGAAGAGATATGAAGAAATGCGGTCACGTCATCCACCGCCAATATTTACATCAAGAGGAAAACAAACTGTTCGCAACGTCTCGGGTAACAGAGAGCAGGCTAAGTGTTACAACTGCCGGCAACCAGGGCATTACCAGCACCAGTGTCAACAACCACAACGTCCTTATGGTTCGTGTTTCCGGTGTTTCAAAAACGACCATGTGTATCAGAACTGCCCACAACGCGTCCAACAAGCTGCTGCAACTGTTCAAGAATACGAGCCCGAGGAAGAAGGGTGTAACAATAACTCGCCTCTTGTTAAGATGAACGCTAATCAAATGGTAAGTGTTGCCTTTCAATCTTATGGTGTATGGAGCGCTAATTTACAAACATTGACTCTTTGCGACACGGGTAGTCCTAAAAGTTTCGTCAACTCTGAACTACTTCCGGCATGCGTTTTAGGAAATCCACGACCTTCAAAATTGCGTGGAATAGGAGGCCAGGAACTTCAATCGCTAGGAGAAATTAAGTTACGTGTAAAACTTGGTAAAACTACAATAGAACTTCCATTCATTATATTACCTAAACAATATCTGGCATGGCCCATGATTTTGGGAAGAGATGCATTGCTGTTGTTTAACATACACCTTACACAATTCAGATATGTTTACGACGCGGAAAAGCTTAAGAATTTGAATAAACCAAACTCTGTTAGTTCTGCAAACTCAAATTTGATTGAAATGCTCCATACACTCAACATACTTCGGAAATCGATTGCATGCCCGGAGGAAAGCAGTAAGCCAACTTTATCGATTCGCGGCTCTAGTGGCTCGAGCGACGTCAACGAGACTTTTTCTAGTTTGTGTATGATAGAGGTCACTGAAAATTCTAACACCATTGATGTAGGTTCACATCTTTCAAGCGATCAAATCAAATTAGTAAGCAATTCAGTTATTAAAAACTATCATGAATTTCCCTTTGAAGAAATCACATCTCCAAGTTATGCAGTAAAGATTAATTTGGAACACGACACACCTATATCCACCAAGCCCAGACGGTTGTCATTTGCAGAACGGGATAAAGTTAAAGATATTGTTAAAAATCTTTTAGAAAAGAACATCATTCGTCCGAGTAATTCCCCTTACGCCTCAGCAATAGTTTTGGTCCGCAAGCGCAACGGAGAAATTCGTAAATGCGTTGATTACCGTCCATTAAATAAGATAACCATTCGAGACAATTTCCCACTACCCCTTATCGACAATTGCTTAGAACATTTGGGACACAAACAATATTTCACTCTCCTGGACCTCAAGAGTGGATTCCACCAATTACAAATGCATGAGGAATCGATAAAATACACATCATTCGTAACACCCGATGGGCAGTACGAGTATGTACGCATGCCTTTTGGGTTGAGAAATGCGCCAGCTGAGTTCCAGCGCTTTATAAATTCAATCCTCCGTGAATTTATTGATCGTGGAGAATTGGTTGTCTATATAGATGATATCCTCATAGCCTCAAGTGACTTTGACAAGCATCTTGAGTTGATTGGACAAGTTTTACGCACCTTACGCAGAAATGGTCTAGAATTACGACTAGACAAATGCAGATTCGCGCAAAATGAGCTAAATTATCTTGGTTATAAAGCAACTGCATCAGGAATCCGCCCTAGTGACCATCATATCGAATCAATTAAGAATTACCCAATTCCACGAAACAAAAAACACGTTCAACAATGTTTAGGGCTGTTCTCATTTTTTCGTCGGTTTGTACCATCCTTTTCGACAGTAGCAAAACCGCTAACGAACTTATTAAAAGATAAAGTAAATTTTGAATTTGATGAAACCTGCATGAAATCTTTTGAAACATTACGAAATGAACTTATAAAATCACCTGTATTATCAATATATGACCCAAGCCGGGAGACTGAATTGCACTGTGATGCTAGTTCTTTAGGCTTTGGAGCGGTACTACTACAGAAACAGGATGACGATAAGTTTCATCCTGTAGCTTATTTTTCAAAAACAACTTCACCTGATGAAGCTAAACTGCATAGTTATGAATTAGAAACACTATCAGTAATCTACTCGCTAAAACGGTTCCATACTTACGTTCATGGGATTGCTATTAAAATCGTAACAGATTGCAACTCCTTGGTACAAACCTTAAAAAACCGGAATGTATCAGCAAAAATAGCCCGGTGGTCTTTATTTTTAGAAGACTACGATTACACTATGCAACACCGCCCTGGATCTTCAATGCCTCATGTAGATGCACTTAGTCGACTAGAACAAGCAGCAGGAATTGACGACTTAGATACAGATTTTCAATTACGCATAGCCCAGTCTCGTGACATGCAAATTTGTTCCTTGAAAAATGAAATAGAATCTAAAGGAGTGGATGGCTTCCAACTTCGCGATGGAGTAGTGTACAAACAATCGTCAACTGGTAAATTAAAGTTTTATGTACCATCGGAAATGGTTAATAATCTAATACGCCACATTCACGAAAAAATAGGGCATCTTGCTGTCGACAAGTGCTATATGCAGATAGTAAAAAATTACTATTTCCCTCAAATGAAGTCCCTAGTGCCGTGTGCAGTTTGATTGAATTTTCGTCAAATAAAGCAAATAACTGAGAGCGAGCGAAAAAAAAATTATCTAAAAAACCACAAAACCTTCAACATCATAAAGCTTCTTCGCGTTGCCTCGTTCGGTGATTGCTGGTGATTGCTTTGGTGGATGTGAGAGAAAAAAGAAACTAATACGTACCTTGCGCCATTTTTCTCGCCAAGGCGAACGGCGTCATCTTCAAAATTGAGTCACTAAACGGACTGGTGGTGGTGGACGCTTATTCAGGAGGAAGACACTTGGAAGAAGATAGATGGCGTTTGGAAACCCTTGTGAAGAAGCGTGTGTTAAAACCCTTGGTTAAAGACGAAAAATAAAGAAGTTTTCAATTCCAAATAATTGCAGTGTAAATTTAAGTTCAGATAGAAGTTAAAGTTTTGAATGTAGCATAAATCATGAAATATAATTTGTAACTCAAAAAAGCTTCGATCTACGATGAGAATTCGTTTCAATGCTATAAATAATAAGTCGGTCTTTTGGATTGAAAACTTCTTTATCCAATTTCTTAAATAAATTTATTTCCTATAGCCCATTTACACACGGTAGTTTTGGATGGTAC
>KZ062239.1:108795-133095 GCA_002091835.1 Anopheles maculatus
GGCTCGACCTATGTATTTTCTGATACCGTCTGGTTAAAGCTGTCAAATGGCAATACAACTTAAACAAACAACAAACAATTTTATTATTGCTACTCTGTGGTTGTGTGTTACTGTCTGTAATTGTGCAAAAAAGAATGGAAGACGATATTCTTTTTGGTCTCGCTTTAACTTTTGCCGAAGAACCGGTGAGAAAAACACGGAAGGTTTGGATGAAAAGGCAGTACGCTCAACGGTCTATGCTTTCGCACACAAACCTGATCAGGGAGTTGCAACTAGAACCGACGGACTGCGTTACTCTCTTTCTCCAACGAGAAAATACGCATATGAGGGAGGCAATATCGCTGCACGAGAGGCTGAGCTCATCTTTGCGATTTTTTATCAGTGGGGGAACCTAGTAATTCATCAGTCTGTATAAAATTACTCAATTATATTAAAAAAAAAGAAACATGCATGTCCTTTGTTTAATATTGTTATAAACCTTCATTTTAAACTGTGCAAACATTTGAAGACAGAAAATACCACGTATTTTCCTCCATTGCGTTTACACACATGGTGTGGTATTTTCTGTCAAACGACGCTATCAGATGGAGTTTTGACAGAAGTTACCATAGAAATACCATCCAAAACTACCGTGTGTAAATGGGCTACTAACAGTAATTCAGTTGAACTCCGTTATTCGATTCTTGAACTTTAATATTTCAACAATCGATCAAAACTGAAATGAAGAACAAATCGCTTTATATATTGTTTAACCTCAACCGATGTACAGGGGAAAAAAAATCTGCAATAGCTAGATATGAAAGTTGATGCTAACAAATCATCAAATGGTCCAGATAAAAGGCGACCAGATCGAAAACGAAACCCCCAACACCCGTACGCATCGTCACTGTTTCGACAACCGAACCGTTCAATACGGCCATAAATCGGAATACACTCAATTTATGACCTATTCTCTGCCATCACAGCTTACTGCACCGGTCGAATGGCTACGTGAAGTCAGCATAGAGCGAAAAAACGACTGCTCCTCAGCGCCTGGCAAAGCAATTATGGTTACCCCGTACCACCGTCGAATGACAAGCGGGTTTCGCGACCGGCACTGCAGCAAGTGGCAGTCTATAAAAATTAAACTTAGGAAATTAAATTTGATGGCTTTTCATTCAATCCCCTGTACTGTGGTGCGAACCTGCCTTCTATCGGTGGTGATGCGGTATTTTTGTGCCACCCGTCCCAGCTCTTCCCTAGTGCCGTGTGCAGTTTGATTGAATTTTCGTCAAATAAAGCAAATAACTGAGAGCGAGCGAAAAAAAAATTATCTAAAAAACCACAAAACCTTCAACATCATAAAGCTTCTTCGCGTTGCCTCGTTCGGTGATTGCTGGTGATTGCTTTGGTGGATGTGAGAGAAAAAAGAAACTAATACGTACCTTGCGCCATTTTTCTCGCCAAGGCGAACGGCGTCATCTTCAAAATTGAGTCACTAAACGGACTGGTGGTGGTGGACGCTTATTCTACGCACGATCGGTCAACAATAGCTTCACAAGCTGAAACGTCCTTAAACCGAGCGTTTGAAGCGCTCCATGATGATACACCTTTTTGCCTTCGTTTGTTTGGTTTTGAAAACATTTTACGAAGCATTAAAATTTTATTTACTTTCGAGTGATTGCAGCCATGGTAGTTTCTGCTGCAAAAGATGGCGGTAAATCTTGCTGCTCTGACGGTGAAGAAATGGGGCGGCGTTGGTTTGTGAGACAAATTGAAATTAAACTAAGACAAGCCAATGAATGGTGGCACCGGCTAATGATACAAGTGTTCAGATTTTAATGGTGGTTTCATTTTGATGGTTGGCAGATTTCAGACACATTAAAGTGGGATAGCGATTAGTCTGTTGGATTGTTTCTTCGGGATTTAGGCTGAAACGGATCAATTAAGTCGATTAGACAAATTTATTACGGTTATCTGTATATCTTTCGAAAGAAAAAGCTACTCATTTGTCACTGATTCATTTCAAGTGTTGGCAATTCTTAAATAAAGGCTTCTCCTGGATGGTCGTAGTGGTTACTGGGGTGACAGTTTTCAAAGACACGTTGAAATGTCTTGTTTTAATTAGTGTCTTACAGTAATGCTCCTTCTCTGCCGGATGCTTATCCAATACGATCATCTGGTACCTCCGCCATTTCTTCTGGATAACTAACAAGGGTTTAAGTGTTTTTGACACAACAGATCAACACGTAAATAAAGAAGGTTGGTTAAAGCGGCATAGCGCAACCGTGCTGATTGAAATCTTAACTTGATTTATTGTGTTGACTTTTGGTACTGTTGAGACTCCTTATCCTTGCGCTTATCCTTGAAATTATCCTGCAAAACAATATTAAAATTAGTGTACATCATTGACTAACTAGCACGAATGACTTCTTAAAGAGCGAATTTTCAAGGTCTTTATGCTACATTTCAACGACCATACTGGCGGAGCACTTCGGAGTCGCAATCATGCTAAACTACACGGTCTTGACCCTACTGCAACAATCCTCGATAACGCCGGCGTTTGCCGTGCTGGCGGACCCAGCATCCCCGTTGTATGGGCTACTAACAGTAATTCAGTTGAACTCCGTTATTCGATTCTTGAACTTTAATATTTCAACAATCGATCAAAACTGAAATGAAGAACAAATCGCTTTATATATTGTTTAACCTCAACCGATGTACAGGGGAAAAAAAATCTGCATAACGCAAACGGATTCAACAATCCTTCCAGTCGGTTTCCAGTGTTACCGGTGCTTTCTTTTGGCCACAGATAGGTGAAGTTTTGAACGACCTCGAAGCTACGAACACCTATCTACTATACATCACCACTGCGTAGTTCAGTATGTTAGCTGCTTATGTTGCCTTCATCATTTGTTTTTGCGACTCGTTAATCAGTAATCCAAGACTTGGTGCTGCTTGCTCGATGTTTTCTAGACGAAATTCTTGTATACCTATTTTAATATCAAGTGACTAGAATTGCTTCAATTAGTGATCAATTGTTATTTGCTAGTTGAAGCCCGTAAATTGCTATATAAAAATAAAACAATGCATACCTTCAGGCGTTTTGCCACTTATAGTAACAAGTCGTTAAAGCCGATCAGAGGAATAAAACTTTGTTCTTTGAATCTGGATGCTCTGGATGATCCAACCAAAATTTCAAAACAAAGGCCAAGAATGCAGAATTTTTGTCAGCTGCATGAATGAAACCATCACCATTCTGGATCATTCTTCAGCAATTCTAAAAAAGACAGCTATTATCTATTTTAAGCTAACACCAACAAAAACCAAACATACCACGCCTGGTGCGCTCTTTAATCAAACCACTAAAATGGCACGTCTGTTTGCAATTTCCATCCCGGGTTCCATCCCCATCTACCTCGCAAGCATGTTTTAGACATTGCCACTGCAGCACCACTGAACGGTCGAACGTGCAAATGAAAAACTGTTTACCTGTCACGCTAATGCTAAACCGGCTGGAAAATGGAAAGCGTTGGGTAAAAAAAACCCAGATTGTTACCATCGGACGGAATACGTTTTTCACGATCTTCCTGCTCGGTGTGTTGCTGCAGGGTCTGTTGCACCGTCTGCACAGTGGCAATACATTGCAATGCGGTGAACGATGCGCTCATTATGCCGGTAATATTCGCCAATTCACCGGTAATACTCTACGCTACCGGATGCACTGATAAAGCGGTCGTGTGCGGATTGAAACGGATTTGGATGCAAAATGAGAACGCAAGGAAGGAAAAGCCCGAGTCGTTCTTCGGTATCGCTGCTTTACGTGCTGTTTCAATCCGGTGAAACTGTTTTTCCATACAACGGATACCCGATGAAAGGAACCCCAGAAATCGGAGCACAAATTAAAAAACCTTAGCGAGATGTTTAGTTTTATTAAAATTTTGTGAGAATACTTTGTTTAAGAAAGAATCTTTTTAATGTAAAAATAGATCAAGCACAATTTAATCCATTTTATCATATCATCTGGTCATCACATTCACTTTACGATGCTTTAACAACCTTTTTTTTTACAATCCTGCACTTGACGCGTATTCCTCCCGCATCCAGCACTTAATCTCTAGATAAGTAAATCGCATCTCAAGCATGCACCACAGGTACGGCAAATTAATATTTATTAGTGTAATATGCTCATCATTTCACACGCTCCACCGTCAACCGGAAAGGATCTTGGGCAGAGACCGGCACCGTCTCGCTCCGAATCGAACACCGTCCTAAGACTCAGTCGGAAGTGTAACGAAAGCGGGAAAATCATATTTTTAGCAAATCTCGCTCATTATCTCATCCCGTAAACTAGTGCTGCCCTTCAACACCAACACCATCATCATCATCATCTATTGCTGTCTTGCCTGTCCATCTTTCATACTCACGCGCTACGATAGCGAATGCGCGCCCGCTTCGAATCCGGTGTGTGCAAAGTGTGCAAAATGCTGCTCATTAAATTATTCATCCTTGCCCAGGTTAATCAAATTTAATTCCATCTCGCCCATTTCCGCCCGAGTGGAATAATAATTTTCACCCCCTCAGTTTATCCTCGCCTGCCGCTTCCAGCAAAAGAGCGATAGGCTATGCCTAGCGCTAGCACCAGGTCCGGTGGATTGGCGTAGGTTATACTTTTATTTTCCATTGCAATCACGTTCCGGTGTGCTTCTGCCTTCGGGCGAACGTTAGTTGGGTGGCAAATATGGCCGGATACTATCACGCCTGGATCACGCGCTTGTAGTGCGACCAGTACTTATCGTAAGACATGACTGACGGGAAAACGTGGGACTGACGTTAGCTGTGGTGGTGCCGGAATCCCATCAATGGTGACCAATGTTCATTCGCGTGGAAAGCTATGACGAAAACGGGGAGCAAGAGAAAGGGGAAGGACGCTATGGAGGCAAGGTAATTTCGCGGTGTTCATGATTTCGTGCTATTACAATCTCACGCGTGCCACACGACGGTTGCTGTACGGTTGCGAATTCTCACATTAGCATACGAATGAGCTTTCACTCGGTCGCCATTATCGAGGTGCGACGTTGCATTCGGGCAACAATGAACTTGCGTGAACCCGCAGAAAGTTTCGATTTTTGTTAAAGCTACTTTGTAAAGTCAGCGAAACTCTGGCACAGATTTCATCGAAGGGTATTATCAAAATTTATACCACAAATATACACAGTGTTTGAATGCTTTTGTTCGTTAGCTAGCTCATAGTTCACTTTACAACCTGTTTCACATTTATTGCTTCTTTAAAAGCTAACAAAACGGCTGAACGTTGGTTTTTAAGAATGCTACGTATTTGAAATGTAACTTTATGGAGTTATGGAAAACAACCTTGATTGTTCAACATTTAGTCCAATCTTCAAAATGTTCTAAATGTTTTTCATTTCATTATTTTTATTTGTACTAGACAATACATTAACTACAATAACATTTAAAATAAAACTATCATTTTAAGCGATTGTTAAACTATTAGTTACGATACAATCACTTGATATAACCATACACAAAAATTCAGTATAAGAAAGATTATCATCTGAACCAAGGATCGCCCTATTTCAATTTACTTAAGCACATCATAAAAATTCAAAACATGAAAATATTTGTTTTAGTATTAGACCAGCCCATGGCAACTTCAAACAGAAAACAATATATCCCCTGAACTTTAAAAAGAATATATTTTAAATAAAATAGGATAAACTACTGTATTTTTACCATAATTTCATCACAATCACTGATAACAAGTTGAATTTTTTATTGGTTAACAAATAGGAACGTTTTTTAAAACTCTTCAAAAGAGTTTCACAATTTTGACGTTTTTACAATAAAATGTGGTCTTATTCTACTGTTCATTACTATAACTTTAGTACACAAACTACCAAAAATATATCTTTAATTTAAAGGCACATTTAATACAGCAATCAAAATGAATGATAATTCGCGCAAATGTTGGAAGTTTTCTATCTTAAGTTGTTCTAAATAGATTGCTTAGTCGTCAAGAAAGCCTGAGAGAGTATGTGTACGCTTTTTGCCATTTTTATGACTTTTTTTTAATGCTCCAATAGCTCATGTCCTAGTCTCTATGTTTCTAAAAACAATGAAAGTTGCATATCGATGTGTATGCGTAAATTACACATTATCCTTCAATACTTCGTAGCAGTCCTGTCTGGTTCTTCTTGGTCATAAGATTTAGAAGAATCTAAACACTACAACAAATGCTATCCAAATCCTTCTTTATCATATCCATCAAGAAATCTAAAAGAGGGGTAGCTCTTTCTCTCTCAATCTCTCTCTCTCTCTCTCTCTCTCTCTCTCTCTCTCTCTTTTTTAACACTCGTTCTTGTGTCTGTTTATTTAATGCTCCAATTGCTCATGTCCTAGTCTCTATGTTTCTAAAAACAATGAAAGTTGCATATCGATGTGTGTGCGTAAATTACACATTATCCTTCAATACTTCGTAGCAGTCCTGTCTGGTTCTTCTTGATCATAAGATTTAGAAGATTCTCAATACTACAACAAATGCCATCCAAATCCTTCTTTATCATATCCATCAAGAAATCTAAAAGAGGGGTAGCTCTTTCTCTCTCACTCTCTCTCTCTCTCTCTCTCTCTCTCTCTCTCTCTCTCTCTCTCTCTCTCTCTTTCTCTCGCTCTCAAACTCTTTTTAAGTACACAAAAAGAAAACTTTCATCGCCAACAAAGAACTTCTTGCACGCAGACCTGCGGTGGTATATTATAAAACCACTAGAAAATCCTGTTTAGGTTACTATATTGACTCCTTTTTGTATCATGAACTATCGTGCAGGATATGTGCAAGGTAAAAGTCTATTAATTACACACGCTCACATGAAATTGCCTGTATTAAATCCACCTATCCCCAAAGACTTACCCAGAACCTTTGGGGTGGATATTTTGCAAAAGGGAAAAACAATAAAATGAAGTCAAATAATGTACACACAATCAACTCGGTTGGTACGCGGCAAAAGGAAGAATTGGACAGAGGTACCTAAAGTGTGCATAAAGTGGGATGATGTACTTCATTTCCTGTTTACAAAATGCTTCACTCGATACGCTCTATTGCTCATAAGCTGGTAGCATGGATGCATTTTGCCTGTTGGCTGTCACCTACAGACACACATGCACATTCAGGTTACGTTTAGTAGAAAATGCATAATGCTTTTTAAATCATTTTACTCTCACTCTTTCTCTCTCTCTCTCTCTCTCTCTCTCTCTCTCTCTCTCTCTCTCTCTCTTTTGGAACATTAGTACTTGTGTCTGTTTACGTGTATGCTCAAGTGCACAAATACATCACTCTCAAAGACCTCCTACTTACGGGAGCTACTTTCGCTGACTTCTAGTGGTGAACTCTAACACCTGCGCTGGTGTATTAATGCGATGTTGTGTTGTGTGTATGACTTTTTAGATATTCTTTCTATGCTTTTATTTGCCCACTAGATAGATCGACGCTTAGAATAGTGGTGTACACGTGTGTAAACGACAGCGGGTGGAGAAACATTTTTCTTTCAAAACAGCAAATAATCACCTTCATTAGTGCCAGCGCCTTACAAGCCTCTGTTTTTCGCTGTACGCAAGATGACTCATTGCTATTCGTCTTGTGCAATCCAGATTTTTTTAGTTTTACTCTCAATATGATGCTCAAAGTATGAATCGTTCCTTCACGCTTTACAAGTTAGTTTTAGTATCGGTACTGTAACGAAAACGAAATTATTTGCCGTCAGTATAAGATTAAACTAACTATGACGTACTGTTGCTACAGTAACAAACAAATCGAACAATCTTAATATAATTAAAATGCAGTGCGATTCTTACATTATGGCACGGTGTCACGCGGAATACCGAGTTGTGGAACAGATCGTATAAGCTGATTAGGTCTAGTGCCTCGCAAAAGTCCACCTTGCTCTTCACACACTCTCGGATATCAGTGATTTGTCTGTGAAAGCAAATGGTTTATGGTGAGGCTCAATTGATCATCAATCGATGCAAATCCTCGATGCAAGGCCACACTTACCCGCACTGGTCACGTGTCAAACGCGAAAACTTCCAATCATTGGAATCTGTGCCACTAATCAAGAATGTACATTCCAAAACGATATCGAACAGATTGCCGTAGCACAAGAATTGTTTGATCTCGTTATACTCTGGAAATGGGCAGATCGAACGATTACAGATATTAAAAACACACAGTCAACCTGCTCAATGGTGTATCACTTACTGAACAAAATTTCGCCATCATTTTTGCACATCAGCTCTACTGCATCAGGGAACATGCCTAAATTAACTCTCGCGAGCACATAGTCGTCAGCGTCAAGACACGGGCGGAAACCGGTCTCCAACTTATCGATGCATAGGGACGCTGCACGTAGCTGTGGACAGTAGCTGTTCGAACAAAATGGCAAGGTTAAACCTATTCTTTGAACGAACGAATTTCAATCGGTAGAGCATAAAGTCCTTACCGCGGGAAGAACGTTGCACGGGTTTCGTCCGAAAGGTTTTCCAGGTCCAGCATAAAGTTATCCAGTTCAGCGGCAGATGTTGCGCACTCCATCGTGTTTTGGAAGGACTCCATCAAATTAAGGAAAGCTGCATAGGAACCGCTATTGTTCTTGCACTTTTCCGCTAACTCTATAATCATCTCGTCTGTCTTGTTCGACAACTCTGACGAGGAGTAAGCATCGATTTCCAAAGGTGAAAATATCGGCAAGTGCTCCACCAAATAAAGGAAAACTGTATTAGAACTGCTATTGATGTTGCTCATATCTGCTATCATTTTCATCGTCTTGTCTGCCACGTCCGACTCCTTCAAAAAAGAAACAGCCGCCTTTCGCGAAGGGGAAGCGATCCTCACTAAATTGGAATGATACCGGAATAACACGATCGGCGTTAGAAACTCTTTCTGACAGATTTTTAGTAAATCTTGTTACCTGTACAAAGTGCTACCAGACCAACCAGCAAAACGGTCGTCAAAATGGCCACAATAATATGTTTTACCGCCATCATCTACGGGTTCTTATGTAAAACTGTTAACAAATTTGACGGTCCTCTACACTGCACTGTTTGATACGGAATAATCCTGCTCAATCGTACTCAGGTCAAGACCGAAGTTGCCCGGACCAGCACACAAAACTTATAAGCTGCCAATCTACACATCTTATGCCTTATACCTCTACAAACTGCCTGTTTTTAATAATCGCAATCAACAGGCTTATCACTACCGAAACAGTGAAGCAGTATTAGTTTATGAATCATACATACAATTCTAGCTCGAACACGACCAAGCAATCCTGGGCAAAGTTTTTTGCTGGTAACTATTGCGAAGTGATTCACAAGTCATGTTAAACTTTTTTCTTTCTCAACAGCAAATGATCACCTGAATTCATTGAATTTCATCACCTGATCAATTCATGAATTCATTTGTGATGTGAATGACGCTTAACAAGCCCCCGTTTTTCGCTATACGAGCTACTTGAGAAAGATTTTGTACAGTAAAACGGCCATGACATCTATTCCGTTGATGCATTCATGGTTGCATTCCTTGTTGTATTTTTATCATGACGACAGAAGAATCATCATTGTGAATATGTTCCTAATTTATTTGTTTCTTAATCGTCCTTTGCCTACAATATATGCAAGTTGCGAGGAATTTTGTTGAATCCAACAAACATTGTACATAGCTCCCTGATTCTCATCTCTCATTTTTCTATTTATTTTACTATCAAATAAAGATTCTTAGGAACATAAAAACATTTTTTCTCACTTACTGCATAATGGCTTATTGGTATTCGTCTTGTGCAATCCAACTTTGTTAGTTTTATTCTCATTATGATATTTAACCTATAAATCATTCCTTCACGCTTTGTATGCTAAGATTAATAAGTGTACCACACTAGACTGGAAAGTACAGCCTCGCGATAACCAGCCACGATTCTTCACAGCAAACGTTATCCCAAGTCAAGAAAAATAAACCGGAGTAGATATGTTCCGCTTGCTCATCTTCACCATCTTGAAGATTCTTTTGTGCCGTTGAATGTATTAGGTGCGCAAATAAATAACGGCCGCTTTTTCATAAGCTTATTTTTACTCGTGGTATTTTTATTTGTTGAAATTGGGTCATTCAAAGTATTCGCCATTATTATTTATTGTTTTCTTCCACCTTTCGGGTAAATCGCGTATTACTTTTCGGAAAAATGAAACGTTTTTCGACGCAATCCCGGTATCCAACCAATTCTGGATCTGTTCGCAGGAGGAGAACTGCTGGTCATCCAATCCGTGTGCCATAGATCGGAACAAATGGAAATCCGATGGTGCCAGATCCGGTGAATACAGTGAGGCATCCAGCAGAATAACTTTGTCGCGGCGTGATGAGTATTCTGGCCGTTTTTCACGCAGTGCTCGACTTAAACTCATCAATTGTTGCCGGTAGCGTTCATCAGTGATTGTATCACCCGGTTTCAGAAGTTAGTAGAAGATTTTTCTAATTCTTCGTTGGCGAACTTGTTGGGCCTTCCTTCACGTTGAGCATTCTCCATGACGAAATCACCGCTTCGAAAGGCGTCAAAATCACTCCCGACACCTTGTTTCGCTTAGAGCAGCATCGCCGTAAACACTCAAAAGCTCTCGATGCGCTTCGTCTGCCGTTTTTTTTCGCTCGAAACAATGGCGCTTATACGGCTCAAAAACAGACATTTTCAAGAACTTGGAACTTTTACTCGCACGAAATAATCACTAAACTGTTAACACAGTTTGATTAAGCCATTCTCGAACTTGATGTACGACGTTTGTAAACGTCAAAATCGCGCTACAGTCCACAGTGGCCCCATCGTTTTCAAAATGGCCGTTATTTATTTGCGGACCTAGTAGTTTATCGTTTATCATTTTGAGATATTCATATTTCAACACTCTATCTCCCTACTCTGGCACCCATCGGGCCAGTAGTCCTCTTGATTCAAACTCAAAACATCAATTCATTCTATTCTGTTAAGTCCATATTGAAACATTTTGACGAAGTAGGACGACAAACAAAAACACACATGGACAAACGATAGAGAAGAGTGCTCAGGATTCTTTACCGACGATATCATGAATCACGATCATCGTATAATCAAAAACTAAAAAAAATCAAATCATTTTCATCTCCGTAGTGCTAAAACATCACTTCTTCGTGGACGGCGATCACACTCAAGAGAACACACAAACGAACGGAAGTTATTGGAAAGATAGATCAGATTTATTGCGAATTTTATTCATTGCAAATAATTAAAACTATAACGCCGAAAGGCTCCCCTTAAACTAGCTAACTGTCCGAGACAGTAAGTGATCCCTGCCGCACACTAGATCGCGTTGAGATCGTTGTAATTAATGACTTGAATGGCCTGTTCAATTTCTTCGTACTGTAAAGGGAAAGAAATTATTTGCTGTAAGTGTTCGGTTCAGCTGAGTATGACGTATTGTTGGACAAAACGAACAATCTTAATATGATTAAAATTCAATTCTTACATTACGGCACGGTGTCATGCGGAACAGAGTGTTATGGAACAGATCGTACACGCTGATTAGGTCCGGTGTCTTGCAAATTTCAAAATATTTCCTCAGGCACTCCCGCAACCCGATGAGTTGTCTGCGAAAGAAAATGGTTCAATGTGAGGTTCAATTGTTCACCAATCGACCACATCGCAAGACCACACTTACCCGCATTGATCACGCGTCAAGTGCGAAATATCCCAGTCATCGGTAGTGTAAAGGAAGGTGAAACATTTGTCAAAGCGGCCGGAAGTTTTGTCGAAGCATTCGGAATATTTAGGCTCAGCATACTCTGGAAAAGCACAGATCGAACGATTAGAGATATTGAAGAAACATAGAAACCCTGATCAATGACTGACCACTTACTGCACAAAATTTCGCCATCATTTTTGCACATCAGCTCTACTGCATCTGGCAACATGCTGGCAAGACCCTTCACGATCACAAAGTCGTCTGCCTCAAAACACGGACGGAAATCGGTCACCAGCTTATCAAAGCATGGGGACGCCGTACGTAGCTGCGGACAGTAGCTGTTCGAACGAAATTGCGAGGTTAAAGCTTATCTTTTTATAAACGAAATTCTATCGGCACATCATGAGGTCCTTACTGCGAGAAGAACGTTTTACGGGTTTCATTCGAAAGGTTTTCTACGTCCCGCCTAAAGTTATCCTGATCAAAGGCGGATGTTGCGCACTCCTTCTTGTTTTGAGCGGATTTAATCGAATTAAGGAAAGCTGCATCGGAGCCGCTATTTTTCTTGCACATTTCCGCTAGCTGTTCTATCAACTGGTTTGTCTCGTCTGACTCCTCCCACGAGAAGTTAGCATTATTTCGCGAAGTTGAAATGAACCCCACTGCATTGGAATGATAGTTTACACGATTATTATTATTAAGAGAAACGAATGCAAAAAGCCTCGTAAACAAAACCAACAACAACAACGATTGTTATTGGAAACACTTTTCGATAGTTTTTTTTGTGTGAATCTTATTACCTGCACAAATTGCCACCAGACCAACCAACAAAACGATCGTAAAAATGGTCAATATAGTACTTTTCTCCGCCATCTACGGGTTGTTCTGTAAACTATTAACAAATTTGAAGGTCCTCTACACTGCACTGTTCAACACGGAATACTTCTGCACAATAGTACTCAGGTCAAGATCGAAGTTGCCCGGACCAGCACACAAAACTTATAAGCTTCCAGTGTAAGCAGCATCTGCCTTATACCTCGTACAAACTGACTGATTTAAATAATGGCAATTGACGCTTACCGGAGCAAGCCACCTAAGACAGGAGCGCTGCGCTCCGACTTAGATACAATACAAAGGACTTGTCTTGATCGAATACAAATTTTTATTAAAAAGTTATGTTCTTATATACTAATTTTATGCTGACCAAATCGTCAGCATAAATTTCTTAAGTCTAGAATTCGGGCCGTATCGTGGGAACGGCGCGCTTGCACGTGCACGCGCATGAGTCGTCGCTTCCGACGGACGTTTCTTGTTACCCGTACGTTTATCGTCTTTAACCGCTCGGCGACAGCAATCAACAGGCTTATCACAACCGGAACAGTGAAGATGAATCATAAATAGTATTCTAGCTCAAACACAACTCTCACAGCAGAGTTTGTAGCTAATAACCATTGTGCAGTGATTCACGCGCTTGTTTAATGTTTTTTATTTAACACAGCAAATAATCACCTTCATTTTTGACCTTTTTGACGCCTAAAAGTGCTCGATTTTCGCTATACGAGCTACTTGAGAAGGTTTTCGTAACGTAAAGTAAAACGACCATGAACAGCTCTTCTGTTGATGCGTTCACGGTTGCATTCCTTGTTGTCTTTTTAACATAATTACCCACGAATTTTTCTTGAGAATTTGATCCTATTTGATTGTTTTCGTTATTATCCTTTGCCTTCAACTTATGTAAGTTCCATCGTCACTCATTAAATGTTCTCACTTAACATATTCCCCTTCTGTAGATAACTCTCTAATTTTCATTTCTCATTTTTAAATTTATTTTAAAATAAGTTTAATCATTCGTCTTCCTTGGCACTACAACCACGTGAGGTCTTGGCCTGCTATTGCTAGCTCCCTGTGACTTAGATTTTACCCGTAGCTGGATAGTCCTGTGTACGGGGAGGCGGTCCGCCGGGATTCGAACTCCGATCCTGCCGTGTGAAAACCGGCGCCGCTATCGAATACACCTCCGGGCCGCCCCAAAAAATATAATAAAATATGTTGAATATTCCTAGAAAAATAAAGACATTTATTTCTCACTTACTGCAAGATGGCTCATTGGTATTCGTCTTGTGCAATCCGACTTTGTTAGTATAACGTTCAGTATGATATTTAACCTATAAATCATTTCTTCGCGCTTTGTAAGCTAAGATTACTAAGTGTACCACACTAGACTGGAAAGTACAGCCTCGCGATAACCAGCCACGATTCTTCACAGCAAACTTGATCCCAAACCAAAGAAAAATGAACCGGAGTAGATATGTTTCGCTTGCTCATCTTCACCATCTTGAAGATTCTTTCGTGCCGTTGAATGTACTTGACCTAATTTTGAACGCTTCACAAAAAATGGTAGCAAAACACCCCTTTCTTCTCGAGTCCGGTGTTCGATCGTTACCACCAGCGACAGTCAGAAAAAGGACGCTCAAAAGTGACGACTATCCACCAACAACCACGTTGGGTTGAAATTGATGGCAGGCAACCCAATTCTTCGAGACTACCTTCAACGGAAAAGGTCCTAAACGACGGCGGTCCCTTCGAAGCGGCATGAATCATGGGACATCAAAAATGGATTCATTTTCTGCGCACACGTCAAGCACAAGTGGGATGCCAAAGCAAGACGGTCCCAACGGGAAACAGATTACGATACTCATCCCGCAGGTAATCAATCATTTGCTTCAAACGTTTACCAAGCTTGTCAATCGATATGCAGAAAAATCGAAAAAACGAGTTATGAGAAAATGTTAGAAAGTTTCCTTTTTAAGAAAACTAACACCAACTACCGACAGTTAGTACAGTAATAGCCAACTACATGCTCCATTGCGAGCAATTTCTCAAAGAATGGTAAGCAGAATTCAAGGAATTTTCATCACTTTTTGGTGACCCACAAAAACACTAAAGCATAACAAATGTATTCCAACCTAGTTCGATTATGTCGTCTTTTCCTTTTTTTTTGCTATGGTGTATGGTGTTTGCTAGTTGAGAAACGATCCTCTCTAGTTCTGACACTTTGAAAAGCAAAGTAGATAATAGCTAGCCGAGGCGTAATCGTTTATCATTTTGAATATTTCTTTCAACACTCTCTCTCCCTACTCTGGCACCTATCGGGCAAATAGTCCTCTTGTTTCAAACTGAAAACATCATTTCATTCGCTTCTGTTCAGCCCCGTCGGAATCGGTGGAGCCCAAAGTCGATTCGAAAGACAATACGCCTGACAAAGTGCACAAATGAAGCTTTAAAAACTCCAAAGTGACGACAAATGGAGAAACCGAAGAGAATGCTTAAACATCGTAACAAAATAAGACTCAAAACAGAAACAAACACAAAGAAAGACGGTGGAGTAGAATGCTAAGGAATCTTCACCGACCGAAATCATGAATCACGATCACCGTAAGACGTGCCGTTATCACCATAACGCTCGAAACGGCATAGCTATGAATGAACCAGTAGTGGAAAAGCGTCGAGTGATTGATTAGTGAGCATGTCCCTGCTCTCAATGGGGCCCCATTCTTCAGCGAGTTACCACTGCACATCGTTAGCATCGTTAGTGAACGAAGCAAATTTGAACATGGAAGAAAGCCTCGTGCCGATCCCGAACCCACCCAGTTTCTTCCCTGCGAAGCGAGCGTTTCCTGTGTTGTTGGACTGAAATGTATTTGCTCACATAATCACATGTTTATTTTTCTATTTTTCGTCTACCGAAAACTTTGCTAGTTTTTTCCCTAGTATCTAGTTCCGTTTGTTCCCCATGTTGGTTCTTTTCCAGTTTTCGTAGCCGAAGTCTACGTTTAGCTGCCATGCTTGATGGGAAAGTGTCGTAGCCAAGCTTTTACCAGTGACGAACATAATGGAAAACGAGGAAATATCACTCCAAATCTCTTCTGCACTCAGACACACCGACTCGCAGTGTGCGTGAGTACCAGAACGAGAAAAGCCCTCCGGTGTGCCAATTCCGGGCGCGCACACACACACACTCACACACTGATAGGACACGCGTCCGTTTTGCTCCGATGACGAACGAAGAAGTCATAACGTATAATGGCGCATGTTTTGCGGAAGTTTTCAATATGCATTAGAAAGTTTGCGTTTGAATTGCATCGCACTGCCATAGGCATCAGCGCCAGCAGCACCATCACGCTCGTTGTGAAGTTTACCATTTTCTAGCCCAAACATCCTTGCGGACGGTGGCGTCGACTTCACTGCAGCGTTGAAAGTGTCGGAGTGAAACTGGTATGCATCAAACTTTGCACTAGACAGTTCTTCCGGATCCTTGGTAGGAATCCGGCATCCCAAACCTTCCTCAAATCGAGGGATGAAAGCTTTCATATTCTTCAAACCGTTTTATAGTTTGAACTTTTCGGCAGCTCTTAAGCAATGCACACAGGAACACTTCGGTCCTCATTTCTTTCGGTACCGCGTCGTACGCAAAAGAAGCGCCAGTTGCTCCGGAGGGCGAGCAAACCATCGTTTGTCCAATAGACTTTTGTACGGATCGAAGCCAGCTTCGGGCAGTCACCGATCGCGCAAGGTTAAATTTAGCACCCCTCAACCTCAATCGCAATCTCAATGCGGGATGATTCCCAATCGGCAAGTTTGGTGTGCTGGATGATGATGATGATGCCACCTGCAATGTGGGCATTCCATTATCCGCGGGTAATGTATGCAAAACTTTCACCGAAAAACCATCCACCCGTAGCTAGAATGTTGCTTTGTTTCCGGCCGGGTTTGGCTTCCATTACATGTGCTCGAGGTTCAAAGTTTAAAGTGCACATTGTGTTGAACGGTCTGGCTTCCCCGTTCTTTGCGCCAAAACTGTTAGGAAGCAAATGGAAATTCTTGATGCTGGAAATTGTTTGGTGAGCTATGTCACTTGCTAAGAGATTCGCCAGACATGGGAAGATGAAAGTTGGCCGTTTGCTGCTAGCAGCTAGCTAGCGGTCTCGTTTGTACTACTGAAAGCATTCAAACTGTGTATGTTACAAATGTATAGCATCAAGTTTTCGAGTACCACTCAGTAATGGAGTAGAATTAATGCTTCCAGTTAAGAGTTACCCGGTAAACGCGTGGCTCTCGTGACGTTTAAATATTTAAAAGCGAATTAAATTTAAACTATACTGTTGGGGGGACACGTTAACCGTGGTCAACAGGATGAATTTAAAATGAATTGAGATACTTTCAAATGAACACCTCACAGTATGTTGTTGACGTTGAAGATGATTCACAACTACAAGTACAACAGCGTTAATTCATGCTGCAATTAAAAGGAAAGGCCAAGTTTGTGTAGATTGTATAATAGCTGGCGGCTGGGTCTATACTGGTATCAGAAAGGCAGCAGCCATTACGTCGTTATAGCGAGTTGAGAGTCGGTAACTCTTTTTGATACTCAATCTTCAATCATACGTACAGGTGGACGTGACAGCTGTAATTTGGTGGGTCTTTCACTTAGCCCTCTCAGGGTTATACACGCTGTAATGGTTAGGTCACAACTTCTATTTCCATTCTTCCTTCCTTCTTCCTTTCACAAACACAAACGCTTCCCAAAAGGTACGACTCCACTCGAGCTAAACAGCTATCTCGGTGTGCGCCACCAGACCTTTTCGCCGAGCGAGACGCTTATAAAACAATTTCGCATTTGCTGACGATGCGTTTGCTCCATCAGGGGATATTTACATCGTGCGGAATTCGCTGTTCTGCATCTTAGTGACGACGCTGCTGGTTTATGCTGCACTTGGGTGGCCTTGGATGGTTCTAACTCTTGGTTTGTCACGTTAAAAAATCTCCGGTTCTAAATCTCAAAAACAGGACCTTTGCCCTATCCGCTTGGCCTTATAAAGGCAGGCACTTACGCAAACAACCAACTTCATGCCCTGAGTCGAGTAGTTTAAACTAACTTTTAACGCCCTCTCGCGGAAATATATAAAAGGTGCCTAGCTTTCAATTTGTTTGAGCCGTTGCTCGACACACCATTAATGATATGCTTTGATTGATTTTAAGTATTGAAATATCTTTCAATTAAACCAAGAATATTAATCATCAGTTTATCGTCAAAAATAACAAGAACAAGTGAAATGAATTTATATAACTACCAACACTTAAGCCATCAAACATCATGTATCTTTTTAAGTAGAACCAAA
Organism: Anopheles maculatus; assembly: GCA_002091835.1. Lineage (NCBI taxonomy): Eukaryota > Metazoa > Arthropoda > Insecta > Diptera > Culicidae > Anopheles > Anopheles maculatus. The sequence goes on from KZ062239.1 coordinate 126,723, forward strand.
TTTATACACATCATTCTTTATACGTGACTATGGTTTTCGTAATATTCGGTATGGAAATAAGGACTTTTGTCACATACTGTTCGTTGTAAAATTTACAAAAATAATTATTACGAGACCTTTCTATCTTTCCATACCCTGTTATTGTTTAAGACTGCAATGCTTTGAATTAACGCAGTCCTACACTGAAGCAAAAAACCCTGATCATCTTGAATAACTAACTAATCATTATCACTACAATACAAAACAAACAAACAACCCAATCGTTGGAATCCCCAATTTTGCAAAACATCTCTCCATACAACACGCTGCTGCTGATTACACTTTACGACTACCATCATTACGTTAGAAAGCATTGATTAAATCATACTAGCTAAAATGAAACAGCAACACCAAAACCTTACACACAATCACAAACCATCAGCGCACTGACATTGACATACTTATAACCTGGTTCACGATGGAGGTCAATGGCAAAGGTTTTGCTGATGATCTTCTGCAGGCACAATACGCGCGAAAGCAAGCAAACACACAAACAAACGAATGGAATTTATTGTAAAGATAGAGCTGATTTATTGCGAATTTGAGCAACAACGCAAAAAGACTCCCATAACGCTAGCCAACTGTCTGAGACAGTTAAATATCCCTGCCGGACACTAGACCACGTCGATATCATTGTTATCAATGACTTGAACGACCTTTTCAATTTCTACGTACTGTAAAGGGAAAGAAATTATTTGCTGTTTGAGTTTGGTTTAGCTGAACACGATGTACTGTTGGTACAGTAACAAACAAAACGAACAATCTTAATGTGATTAAAATTCGATTCTTACATTACGGCACGGTGTCATGCGGAACAGCGTGTTGTGGAACAGATCGTACACGCTGATTAGGTCCGGTGCCTTGCAAATGTCCATCTTACTCTTCACGCACTCCCGGAACCCGGTGAGTTGTCTGCGAAGGAAAATGGTGTAATGTGAGGTTCAGTTGTTCATCAATCCATGCAAGGCCACACTTACCCGCACTGATCACGCGACAAGTGCGAAATATCCCAGTCATCGGTATCGGTACCATTCAGGTAGGTGAGACATTCGTCAAAACTGTCGGAAATTTTTTCGAAGCATTCGGAATACTTGGGCTCATCAAATTCTGGGAACGGACAAATCAAACGATTACAGATATTGAAGAAACATAGTCAACCTGCTCAATGGTGTATCACTTACTGAACAAAATTTCGCCATCGTTTTTGCACATCAGCTCCACTGCATCGGGCATTATACCGGAAAGAGCCCTCACGATCACATAGTCGTCAGCCTCAAGACAAGGACGGAAATCGGTCACCAACTTATCGATGCACGAGTACGCCGTACGTAGCTGCGGACAGTAGCTGTACGAACGAAATGGCGAGGTTAAAAATAATCTTTTCACAACCGAACTTTGATCGGCCCAGCAAGAGATCCTCACCGCGGGAAGAACGTTGTACGGGTTTCATTCGAAAGATTTTCCGCATCCTGCATAAGGTTATCCAGATCAATGGCGGATATTGCACATACCATCGTGTTTTGGAAGGACTCCATTAAGTTTAGGAAAGCTGCATCGGACCCGCTATTATTCATACACATTTCTGCTAATTCCTTCATCATTTCGCCTGTCTCGCCCGATTCCTCCGACGAGGAGTCAGCTACCTTTCCCAAAGGTGAAGCGATCGACACTGCGTTGAAATGAAAGTTTACACGATCGTCGTTAGAACCGCTTTTCGCTACATTTTTTGTGAATCTTATTACCTGCACATTACGTTAGAAAGCATTGATTAAATCATACTAGCTAAAATGAAACAGCAACACCAAAACCTTACACACAATCACAAACCATCAGCGCACTGACATTGACATACTTATAACCTGGTTCACGATGGAGGTCAATGGCAAAGGTTTTGCTGATGATCTTCTGCAGGCACAATACGCGCGAAAGCAAGCAAACACACAAACAAACGAATGGAATTTATTGTAAAGATAGAGCTGATTTATTGCGAATTTGAGCAACAACGCAAAAAGACTCCCATAACGCTAGCCAACTGTCTGAGACAGTTAAATATCCCTGCCGGACACTAGACCACGTCGATATCATTGTTATCAATGACTTGAACGACCTTTTCAATTTCTACGTACTGGAAATAGGAAAGAAATTATTTGCTGTTAGAGTTAGGTTCAGCTGGACACGATGTACTGTTGGTACAGTAACAAACAAAAGGAATAAATTATAATGTAATTAAAATACAGCGCGATTCTTACATTGCGGCACGGTGTCATGCGGAACAGCGTGTTGTGGAACAGATCGTACACGCTGATTAGGTCCGGTGCCTTGCAAATGTCCATCTTACTCTTCACGCACTCCCGGAACCCGGTGAGTTGTCTGCGAAGGAAAATGGTGTATTGTGAGGTTCAGTTGTTCATCAATCCATGCAAGGCCACACTTACCCGCACTGATCACGCGACAAGTGTGAAATATCCCAGTCATCGGTATCGGTACCATTCAGGTAGGTGAGACATTCGTCAAAACTGTCGGAAATTTTTTCGAAGCATTCGGAATACTTAGGCTCATCAAATTCTGGGAACGGACAAATCAAACGATTACAGATATTAAAGAAACATAGTCAACCTGCTCAATGGTGTATCACTTACTGAACAAAATTTCGCCATCGTTTTTGCACATCAGCTCCACTGCATCGGGCATTATACCGGAAAGAGCCCTCACGATCACATAGTCGTCAGCCTCAAGACAAGGACGGAAATCGGTCACCAACTTATCGATGCACGAGTACGCCGTACGTAGCTGCGGACAGTAGCTGTACGAACGAAATGGCGAGGTTAAAAATAATCTTTTCACAACCGAACTTTGATCGGCCCAGCAAGAGATCCTCACCGCGGGAAGAACGTTGTACGGGTTTCATTCGAAAGATTTTCCGCATCCTGCATAAGGTTATCCAGATCAATGGCGGATATTGCACATACCATCGTGTTTTGGAAGGACTCCATTAAGTTTAGGAAAGCTGCATCGGACCCGCTATTATTCATACACATTTCTGCTAATTCCTTCATCATTTCGCCTGTCTCGCCCGATTCCTCCGACGAGGAGTCAGCTACCTTTCCCAAAGGTGAAGCGATCGACACTGCGTTGAAATGAAAGTTTACACGATCGTCGTTAGAACCGCTTTTCGCTACATTTTTTGTGAATCTTATTACCTGCACAAAGTGCCACCAGTCCAACCAACAAAATGGTTGTACGTATTTTCGTCATCATCTACGGGTTGTTCTGTTAACTGTTCTGTTAAAAATTGTTGGTCCTCTTCACTTCACTGTTCGACACGGAATAATCGTGCTCAATCGTACTCAGGTCAGGATCGAAGCTGTCCGGACCAACCCAAAACTGATAAGCCGCCAGTGTACGCAGCAGCTGCCTCATTTATACCTCGTACGAACTGGCTGTGTTTGATAATGGCAATCAACAGGCTTCTACTAACCGTTGTGGTGTGTTTCAAGGAAGGCGAGAATCATTCTACGAATCGATTCTTGTGCTGTGCTCGTGTTTCGGTTGTTTGTGATTTTTATGCAACACATACATACAAAACTGACAACTGCGTGTCAATTACTTACGCTGTACTTCACCTTGTGTTTAAATTTTGCACAATAGTGTACAGTATTCCTCAAGTGACTTCCCCATTAGTTACTATATTTTCTTGCAAATGTACTTGTGAGCCTCTACACTTGTACATTAAACGAAGTACTTGGCTTCGTAATAATGTTATAAATTAATAATAACATGTACTGCCCTTATCTCGTTTATTAAATGTAACCGCTGAGAGAGTGCGTGAATGGCTGGTCGCATTCTCTCCTTCGACATCTTCCTCTCTGTTTTCTAACCGATGGTACAGGTCGAACCGATCGAGCGATATTCTAAGCCTAGAAGACCGTCGTGACGCCTGCGATGAAGCTGCTTTAATCGGGAGCGTGTGTGTTAGCTTTTAGCTGGAGCGCACGCACCGTTCGACTGGACCGAAATGCAATGAGAGGAAACTGTTTGGATCTCTGCCTGTTCAGTGTCGTTGCGCTGCAATGATGAAGATGGTAATTGCGATAAGACTGATTGATGTGGTGCTAGATGCCAGTTTGGGTGGCTCCAAACTACTTTATGGTCACGTGTACAGACCGTATACATGACCTGCCCGATTTGCTTCACAATTGTGCCTGCTACCCATCTCCAACTGTTACGGGTACAACGCTTGCCGTTCACTAAACCATTTGGTTGGAGCTGTCTGTCATTCTTCGATGTAAAATTTTCCAAACTCATGTATTCTGAAATTGGTGGACGTTAAATATCTAATGTAGTACGCATTGGTCTTTCATACGATATCCCCACTGGCAACCCTACTCTCGTTTAAATATGTCTACAAATCTTCTAGCTTTCCCCTTAGATTGAGGATAGTAAGTGGGTTGTTGTGACATGCTCTGTACCGTTCTGGTTGCAAGATAATAGGAACACTTCACAACATTTTTCGGGAGTAGAAAACGACTCCAAATAGTGACCGCTTAAAGTCTATAGTTGCTTTCACTGTTACAATTGTTTTACGAACTATTTCAAGCCATTTTAAGAAAGAGTCGACGACGAACAAGAAATAATCTCCATCAAGGGGACCTCCAAAATTCACGTGAAGACGTCGCCATGGACCCACTGTTTTCGGCCATGGTATCGGATATAAGTAGGCATCTTGGCAACTACTTGGCATGGGTCACATCACACATTCTTCAATGTAGGCCAATGTAGGCTAATGTAGGCCAATTGAAATAAGTACTTGCTAGTGCTTTCATTCGCTAAAACCTGCGCAGTTAGACCTTCCCGATCAATTCTGGCTATGCCGACGTTTTTCCTCAGTAAGGACACGAGAAGCATGCTGGATGTCCTGCCGAAACCGTTGGATGAAGCGTCAGCCGATACAACGATCTTTTGCCGTGGGTCGTAGTGAGCCAGCTGTAAGTCCGATGATAAAATAGACTTAAATTCGGTAAAAACTCTTTTGCATTCCGATCACCAATATTTAGCGGTGTTTGCCTTGAGAAGCTTGTCCAAAGGATGTCTCAACTTTCGCATATTTGATATGAACTTTCCATCAAAGTTGATTGCTCCCAAGAAGGATCTCACACCAGTGCCGTCTATTAGTTCAGCAAGCTTTTTGATAACCAGAATTTTTGCGGGACGTTACTTTTAGCATTTGCAATGCGCACTTGTCTAGACGATTTGTAAATCCAATGTCTTGGATGCGTTCAAATACTTTTGCCAAAACATCGTCGTGCTCTTTTTCTGGTGTATTCCCGACAATAACACAATACCATTGTGTCTATGATCATCTGCAACGCAGCAGGAGCGATCTTCACACCTAGTGGAAGACGATTATAATGAAATAGCCGACGACATGTGTTTAACGGTAGTAGTGGATGATGCTGTGATTCAACTTCTACTTGCAAAAAGGCGTCGGTGTAGCAAAAGTTGAAAAATTTTCCCTACGTGCAATGCGCTTCTGACTTTACTGCTGAGATTTCAACGACAGGTGCTTCTGCCGTGACACTGCCATTCTTTAGATTCTACATTCTACTGTACTCAAGCTGTTTGAGCGTTATCCTTGAGTCCTCTATTTTCGCCATTAAACGAGTTCTCAAACTGGTCCTTCAACCCGCAAACAAATAGACACTTGAAGTCTTCTTCGTTGAGCATACCGCCCACGAAATAAACGACCGCCTTGTTTATTTGACTTCCACTGTTTGCTCTAAAGAAAATTCAGGCAGACGACTTGGCAGGATAAAACTTAAATATCGATCATGCTCAACAACTCTTAGTTTACGCCGCAACAATCTAACCTTTGCGGCATCGTCAATCCTAGCAGCATCTTTCTGAAACTTATCGATGCATCGTGAGTACCAGTTTCTCTCTGCAACTTATCGATGTAACCGTGGGTACCAGATCGTACCGAAACTCTGAAATATTATGAGACAAGAATTCAATTATTTGCTCACAATTGAAACTGGTTGTTGCAACATTATGGCCTTGAAAACGTTGCTGCAATAACTCATTTCAGATTTACTGCTGAAGCGCATTTAGTGTTCTCAACATCGTGTCACTATCCGGGGCAGGCATCCTGACTGACCGCGATGGCAGTGGAAATAGCAAGGTGCAGTAGCAGATGGTGACGGTGCGTTTAGTTCGTCTGTCTTTATCCTTCGGCGTTTCCGACTCGGTGAAAGAATTTTAACACATGAACATTTATTTATTTATTTATTTATTTATTTATTTATTTATTTATTTATTTATTTATTTATTTATTTAT
>KZ062239.1:140106-152497 GCA_002091835.1 Anopheles maculatus
ATTTATTTATTTATTTATTTATTTATTTATTTATTTATTTATTTATTTATTTATTTATTTATTTATTTATTTATTTATTTATATACTAGAGCACACATTAAATTACATATTAAAATAAAATGAATCATTCTTCGTTACTCTAATGTCCGTGTGATATGTGTGACCGAGATTGAGCAGACATGAACACAAATATTTGATTAACAAAATAAATGTCCTTATCTCGTTTATTTAAATCGGTTTGTTAAACGCGCCATCCCGATTCCGAGTCCCCAAGCCGATGACAAGCTCCTTGCAACTGAGATCATATTGATCATATCATCTCACTGCTTGTCAACTGCAGAAAAATTAGCTATCTAATGCGAGCTGCGTCAGTGGCATATTAACTATCAAATGCGAAGATTTATCCAATTGAACAATAATTCACTAGGACTGAGGAAGTCGTCATCCGAAACATTATTGTTCTTGCCCACATCCACTTTCTCGCTCACCTCTTCGAATGACTCGTTCGAAGACTCAAACGAATATTCAGAAAAATTTCGCAAAGGTGAAGCGATCGACACTGCATTGGAAAGAAAGTTTATACGACCGTCGTTAGAAACACTTTTCGCTACATTTTTTGTGAATCTTATTACCTGCACAAAGTGCCACCAGACCAACCAGCATAATGGTCGTACGTATTTTCGCCATCATCAACGGATTCTTCGGTAAACTGTTGAGAAAATTGTCGATCTTCACTGCACTGCACTGTTCGTTACGGAATAATCCTGCTCAATCGTACTCAGGTCAGGATCGAAGTTGCCGGGACCCTCACAAAACTTTAAATATGTCAGTTTACGCAGCATCTGCCTCATTTATACCTCTGCGAACTGCATGTTTTTAAAAATCGCAATCAACAGTCTTATCATTATTGGTTCAGGGAAGCAGTGTCGGTAGATGAATCATACATACAATTCTATCTCGAATGTCCTTTCGAAACAGCAAATCACCTTCATTGGTGACTCGTTTGGCGTCTTATAATCCCCAGATTTTCGTTATACGAACTGCTTGAGAAGGTTTTTGTAAAGCAAAGTATAACGACCATGAACATTTATTTTGTTGATGCATTCATTCTTGTGAATTTGTTTCAATTTTTTTACTTCTCAATGTTCCTTTGCCTTAGACTTATGCAAGTTAAAATGAATTTTGTAGTTTTTTTTTAAAGAACTTTTTATTACAAAAGGGATTACAGTTACAGACAACAACATTCAAAAATTTTACATCGAAGAATGACAGACAGCTCCAAAACAACATTCAAACATTTAATACAAAGAATAACAAACAAAGGATTTAACTGCGATTTTCTGCACAAACGCAAACAAAAATTGTTACTCATCATATGTTTTTCCTTTGGACAGATTCAAATTTTATGAACAACTCCTTGATTTTAATCTCTCATTTTTGTATTTATTTTACTATCATTTGAATATTTCTAGGAACATAAAAACATTTCATTTCTCACTTACTGCAAGATGACTCATTGATACCCGTCTTGTGCAATCCAGCTTTGTTAGTTTTACTCTCATTATGATATTTAACCTATAAATCATTCCTTCAGGCTTTGTAAGCTAAGATTACTAAGTGTACCACACTAGACTGGAAAGTACAGCCTCGCGATAACCAGCCACGATTCTTCACAGCAAACGTTATCCCAAGTCAAGAAAAATAAGACGGAGTAGATATGTTCCGCTTGCTCATCTTCATCATCTTGAAGATTCTTTCGTGCCGTTGAATTTATTAGGTGCGCAAATAAATAACGTCCGTTTTTTCATAGGTTTATTTTTACTCGTGGTATTTTTATTTGTTGAAATTGGGTCATTCAAAGTATTGGACATTATTATTTAATACTTTCTTCCACCTTTCGGGTAAATCGCGGATTTCTTTTCGGAAAAATGAAACGTTTTTCGACGCAATCCGGGTATCCAACCAATTCTGGATCTGTTCGCAGGAGGAGAACTGCTGGTCATCCAAACCCGTGTGCCATGGATCGTAACAGATGGAAGTCCGATGGTGCCAGATCCGGTGAATACGGCGGGTGCGCTAAAACATCCCATTTGAGGGTATAAAGGTAGTTTTTCGAAGGTTGCGCAACATGTTGCCGAGCATTGGCATCCAGCAGAATAACTTTGACGTGGCGTGTTGAGTATTCTGGCCGTTTTTCAAGCAGTGCTCGGCTTAAACTCATCAATTGTTGTCGGTAGGGTTCATCAGTGATTTTTTCACCCGGTTTCAGAAGTTCGTAGTAGACTTTTCCCTAGTAAAGTCGCCAATTCTTCGTTGGCGAACGTTTTGGGCCTTCCTTCACGTTGAGCATTCTCCATGGCGGAATCACCGCTTCGAAAGCTTCGAAACTACGCCCGTCACCTTCTTTCGCTTAGAGCAGCATCGCCGTAAACACTCGAATGCTCTCGATGCGCTTCGGCTGCCGTTTTCTTCGCTCGAAACAAAAACAGCAACACCTCCCAGACAGACATTTTCAAGAACTTGGAACTTTTACTCGCACGAAATAATCACTAAACTGTTTACACAGTTTGATTAAGTCATTCTTGAACTTGATGACTGACGTTTGTAAACGTCAAAATCGCGCCACACTTCACAGTGGCCCCATCGTTTTCAAAATGGCCGTTATTTATTTGCGGACCTAGTAGTTTATCATTTATCATTTTGAGATATTCATAATTCAACTTCAAACTCAAAACATCAATTCATTCTATTCTGTTCAGTCCATATTGAAACATTTTGACGAAGTAGGACGACAAACAAAAACACACATGGACAAACGATAGAGAAGAGTGCTCAGGATTCTTTACCGACGATATCATGAATCACGATCATCGTATAATCAAAAACTAAAAAAGATCAAATCATTTTCATCTCCATAGTGATAAATCATCACTTCTTCGTGGACGGCGATCACACTCAAGAGAACACACAAACGAACGGAAGTTATTGGAAAGATAGATCTGATTTATTGCGAATTTTATTCATTGCAAATAATTAAAACTATAACGCCGAAAGGCTCCCCTTACACTAGCCAACTGTCCGAGACAGTAAGTGATCCCTGCCGCACACTAGATCGCGTTGAGATCGTTGTAATTAATGACTTGAATGGCCTGTTCAATTTCTTCGTACTGTAAAGGGAAAGAAATTATTTGCTGTAAGTGTTCGGTTCAGCTGAATACGATGTACTGTTGGTACAGTAACAAACAAATCAAACAATCTTAATATGATTAAAATTCGATTCTTACATTGCGGCACGGTGTCATGCGGAACAGCGTGTTATGGAACAGATCGTACACGCTGATTAGGTCCGGTGCCTTGCAAATGTCTACCTTACTTTTCACGCACTCCCGGAATCCGGTGAGTTGTCTGTGGAAGCAAATGGTTTAATGTGAGGTTCAATTGTTCATCATCGAAGCAAGGCCGCACTTACCCGCACTGATCACGCGACAAGTGTGAAATATCCCAGTCGTCGGTATCGGTAGCATTAATGATGGAAACACATTCGACATAGAAGTCGGGCATCTTGTAAAAGCATTCGGAATACTTGGGCTCATCAAGTTCTGGAAACGGACAGATCGAACGGTTTGAGATATTCAAGAAACATAGTGAAGTGAACAAACTTACTGAAGAAAATTTCGCCATCGTTTTTGCAAATCAGCTCTACTGCATCGGGCAACATGCTGGCAAGACCCTTCACGATCACATAGTCATCTGCCTCAAGACACGGACGGAAACCGGTCACCAACTTATTGATGCATGGGGACGCCGTACGTAGCTGCGGACAGTAGCTTTTCGAACAAAATGGCAAGATTAAACCTATTCTTTTTACAAATTAACTTCGATTGGCCCAACATGAGTTCCTTACCGCGGGAAAAACGTTGTACGGAGTTCATCCAACGGCTTATTCGCGTCCAGCCAAAAGTTATCCAGATCAATGACGGATGTTGCGCACTCCATCGTGCTTTGGAAGGACTCCATCAAATTAAGGAAAGCTGCATCGGAACCGCTATTGTTCTTGCACATTTCCGCTACCTGTTTCATCATCTCGCCTGTGTTGTCCAACTCCTCCGTTTCAAAAGGTGAAGATCCCTGGAAGGACTCCATCAAATAAGGATAAGCTGCGTCGGAACCACTGCCGCTCATTCCCATATCCGTTATCTCGTTCGTCATCTCGCCTGTCTTGACCGACGAGGAGCCAGCCGCCATTCTCCTAAGTGAGGATGCCTGCATCAAAGAAAGGAAATCTGCATCGGAACCGCTATTGCCCATTTCCTGGAACTCCTTCCAAAACTTATTCATCCTGTCCCACTCCTCTGACGAGGAGGAGTCAGCTACCTTTCCCAAAGGTGAAGCGATCGACACTGCGTTGGAAAGAAAGTTTACACGATCGTCGTTAGAAAAACTACTCGGTACATTTTTTGTGAATCTTATTACCTGCACAAAGTGCCACCAGGCCAACCAACAAAACGGTCGTACATATTTTTGCCATCATCTACGGGTTCTTCTGTTAACTGTTCTGTTAAAAATTGTTGGTCCTCTTCACTTCACTGTTCGACACGTAATAATCGTGTTCAATCGTACTCAGCTCAGAATCGAAGTTGCCCGAATCAGCACACAAAACTTATAAGCTACCAGTGTACGCAGCAGCTGCCTCATTTATACCTCGTCCGAACTGCCTGTTTTTAGTAATGGCAATCAACAGGCTTATCATTACCGGGACAGTAAAACAGTATTAGTAGACGAGTCATAAATACAATTCAAACTTGAACACGGCTGTCTGAGCCAATTCTGAGCAGAGTTTGTTGCTGGTAACCGTTGTGTTGTTCACGGAACGGGAGTATCGTTCTACGAATCGAATCTAGTGCTGTGCGCGTGTTTCGGTTGTTTGTGATTCGTATGCAACACTGAAGACCACAATGCTGGCAAACTGTGTGTCAATAGTTTACGTTTGATTTAGACTGGTGCTTGCAATCCCTTTACTGTTGCATTCCATTCTACTGTTTAAAACGCCTAAAGCGTACAACGCTTGACTATTCAAGTTATTCAATTATCCTGTAAATGTGCAAATAGATTGGCTACGTAATATTGTGCATAATATAGAATGTGATTTGGGCAGTCAAAGTATCCAGAGAAGTGTGATATTAAATAATTGAACGATCCTTGCACCCTTCTTTAGTGCAAAAATATTAGAAAGGCATCTGGAACATTGAGCAGGAAATAGAATTGGACTTGCAAGGTTCAAGTCAGCTTCGAGGCTCCTTAAAGAGATTTCATCAGCTTATAAAGGTCTGAACTTGCCCAAAACTAATCAATACTTAGAATTGTTTGTCTTTGGCTCTACAATCGCAACAGGTCGGTTTTGAGTCTCTTTGGCTTAGTTTTACCCGAAGCTAGTCCAAAAACAATCAAAACAGATTTATTTATTAGTTTTGAGTGCAAAAATTGAATAAAATAACGAAAACTTCTAGATTTCTAGCAAATATTAAGTAACCAAACGGCAACTCTTCCAAAACTTTTTTTTTTGGGAACTTCTTAAGAGTTTTTTAAATCAGTACTGAGAAGAGTAGTGATCATGTGTCAAGAATATTTTTTTCACATTTGACTAATTGTCGAGTACAAAACAATGTGAGCGTTTTTTAATCTAACTTATGGTTACGCTAAGGTGGGTTGATGGTTGTGGGATACGCGGTGATGAAACTCGTGGAACTCGTAGCCCGATGAAAGTCCTCTTTCACGATCGTCTGGTGCACTTCCGGAGTTTGGAATGTGTTAAAACACGCCTTATCGTATTTGTTTTCCAGTTTTGGAATTCGTTGTTGCTTTCTTGGATCCTGTTTGAGGTGCGTCGATGAAACGAAAAGCTGCAAACCGGATGATGCTCGGAATTTCTATTTGGCATGTGGCTCGTGCTTCAGCGATGAGTCTTCCATCTCAAGGGGTTGCTTCCGTACGACACGTTGTTGGATCGATGGTTTGCCCAATGTTGCTTCCTGTTGCATGTTAGCTTCTTGGGGCTCGGCGATGAGCCACCTTTCTCAAGAGGTCGGCGATATAACATAACTATAAGTTGTGGATCCTCTGTAAAAAGGGTTTTCTCGGAGTAACGGAGCTAAGCGGTCGCTTTTCTGAAATTCGCATTTAGTGTTTACGTATCTCTCAACACACCTTGAACATATTGGTAACGCGTTCGAACACTGATAATTTTTACTGATAATTTCTTTCTTCGTGTTCCTACGTAAACATTAGTCATCGATGCAATGGCGCACCGACTTAAGCTGTTTTCATTCTTTATTTTCTAATGTAAACATTAATCGTCGATGCAATCGCGCACCGCTTACGCTGGACCATCCGTCCGTCTGGTGAAGTTGGCGTTTATGCCAGCGTTGGGCTCTTTACAAAATACACAATATACCGGAGAACGCTGTAAGGTGTCCTAAAAATTTAAACTCTTTCTATATGTGATGCTTTATTTCTCCTTCAATGATTTATTTCGTAAGTACCGATCATCTTGATCAAGAGACGAATGAGGTCGCTGAGACTGAAAACCTCTACAAATAAACAAAAAAAAACCGTCGTCTTGAGCTGGCGAGTTGCGATCGCGAAGGTTACAATTATTAAATTAAAGAAACCTAACTAACGTCTCTTTTTTACGGTTGGTTTGTACACGCCCTCATGGACATGGCAACCAAGTCATAGTTCTTCTACTTGCTGATAGGTGGCGTTGTATACGAAGGATAGATGGTGTTACGCGGGTTGCCTACTGTCTAGGCGCTTTAAATATCGTGGTGACAATACAGCCTTCGTCCGTCACACTATCAATTGAATAAATAATAAATTGAATGATAAATATGTCTTTCGGTTCGATTGTCTTGAATCAGCACTGGGAATGTTACTGATCCGAGGTCTAGTATTCTCTTAACCTCTGACTACATTAATACAAAATAATACAAAAATATAACAACTTTGCTTATATTAATGATATAAATTAAAATAAATATCCAACAATATATAACATAGTAACACCAGAAAATCTACAATAGTAACCTGTTTTCTTCCATTCTGTACTTCCAGGTGACAACACGGCCGCGATTTCGCGCCGAAAAACGAGCGGTGCCGCCGCTACGTCACAGCTGTCCGCCATCCTGTTCGAGTGCTTGTTCTTCCCGAGCGTGATACTATCCTATCTGCTAAAGTCAAGCTACGCCTAATGGATGGAGCCTATCGTGATGGGCGGTGAGGTGGCGATGCAGGAGCAGGAAAGGTTCCGCGGCACGCCGGCGGAACCATAGCGCAATACAGGTTGAAACCAGGTGGACGAAAACATACTGCGAAACTAGCGAACATTTAAGCAAACATAACTCCCCGTTTACGTTTAACTAACTAAGAACAGCAACTTCCAAGAAGTGTACCGAAGCTTACTTAGGTCGAGAATGGGTGGTTGGGTAAAATTCCTGCGAACGAGAGCGGAAAACGTTTCGTTTGGTAAAGGAAACCAACCAACAACAACAAAAAAACAGAATCTTAAAAAGAAACTCAACCGGACACTCATGGACACGCCGTTTGAGTGTCTTCCCTGTAAATAGGTAGGAATTGTTTTGGTTTATTTTGGATCTTCCTTTTCTTTTGTTACACCTCTACCATACTCACTCCGGCACTGGTGGACGGGACTCGGTTAAAAACAAAGGGGCCGAAATTAAAATGGAGACGCGAATGCATTTTATTTTTAGTTTTGCTATCAACTTGCAAGTACGAACGCAGCAAGCCATTAAATAAATTAACTCGCTGCATACGAAAACAAGCAATATGAAGCGCCGAAAATGTGAACGAAAAAGGAATGGTACGCTCATAGCACAAAACGTCACTGCCCGTTCGGAAATGGGGGTTGGAAAAAACGCATGCCCAAAGTAAAAACCACCCCAAGCAAGCACGCAATTCGCAATGAGGAACCCCCTATGGCGCGCGATGGTCACGTGTAAATAAATCGAGAGCTTAAAAATTAAACTGAAGCAAGCGGCCGGCCGTCACCTGCTCGTACGGAACACAATGCGAAAGGGAAATGGGGTTTTATATGCACACAAACACGAACACACACACGCACACCGCTTTATCTGCGGGAAAGCTTGATGCATTCAATGGTGTGCGCATGCATTGTTAAAACGCAATACTATTGCCGAATGAATTAATCAAACATGACTTGTGCCACCGGAATCGATGGTGCATGATCCGTTTGTGTTTGTGGACGAAACAATGCGAGAATTCTGCTGGAAGCGCACACACGCACACAAATTGAATGGGAAAACTCTACCGAAGGGAAGCCGAAAACAGCGCGCGAAATGAACCGGCACAATATACTAGAGAAATGATCTTTCTCTTCTGATCCTGACCCCGTACCGGGGGCGATATGCGAAAAGGAAAAACGTACTAACACACACACGCGCATGTTTGTGCGTGAAGCAAATTAACGCAAAAAGGGTAAATTAAGCTACATAAAGCAGGATGGGGCAAACAGCCAGATTACAAACAAAGCAAAAAAGCTGGACCAAAAATCAAACACCGAAAAACTGACAAAAAGCTGACCGAAATTTGTAAATACACAAACACCCTTCCTGCACTACGCACCGCTAGACAAATTAACACAAAAGGTGCATTAAAAATGTGCATCCGGAAAACAAAACATGGAAACATAAGACAGAAACAAAAAACACAACATAAAAATACCCGCTTTTTAATTGCGAACACGAACCACTCGCAATAAGCCAAACAAAAAGGGGTGAACCGGATAATGAACAGCGCATTCTTCCTATTTCACGAACCGCGGCCGGGTTGACGAGCGACCGGCTGACCAGCATCGATGCAAAACAAAGTGCATTCGGTTGGTAAGGAAAATGTAACGGGGAAAAACAGGAAGAGTTGACTGTTTGTTTCACGATAAACATGTCCGCGTCGCTTTTGATTGGGTGAGTGATCGCGAATGGTTTCAATAATTGCAATGGCGTGCCACTTTCCCCGAATGCACCGAGCGTGGAAAATGGTGCACCGTTTTTTTTGTTTTGCTCTAGCTTGTAATTGGTAAAAATTGGTCCGGACCTCCACAATTGAAGCTTATCGCAACCAACCATTAATTGTACAAACAGTCACGAAAGCGTTCTTTTTTCCTCTGTATCTGTGTTGTTTGAACCTTTTGAACACGAGTTTATCTTTCAAAGTGCAATATGAGCACATACACACGCGCAGACGATTTGTATGCCTGACATTCGACCCGTTTTAAACAGTTTGCAAACAGATTTACCCGTGAGGTTTGTGTTTGCTCACAGTGCAAACCTTTTAAGCGCCTTAAAGTAGGCAATGTGGTGTTTATTCTTTTAAGCTTTAATTTCAACTATTCATATGATTCTGTTTGCAGGCAGCCGATTTTTTCTTCCCAATCGATACACCGCGAGACACACCTCGGTACGTCCATTGACCTTCTACAGCCTTGCAAATCATATTTATCGCTTCGAACCCCATTGTGTCCTATCGCGTCCATTATCCGTTCGCTTTTCTTCCAAGCGCAAGAAATGCTCGGCGCATAAAACGCTCGTTACACGTCGATTTTCGGTTGTAGCGGTACCGCCAGAAAGCGTTTCTTTAGTGGAAAGCTCCGTAAAACAAAAGTGGTCCTTTGTTTCTACAGTTTTTTTTCCGCCAGATCGAACCATTCGCGGGGCAGCTTTTTTGTTGGTTTCACTCTTCTTTAATAAAGTAACTCGCCAACACAAAGCAATTCTACGCGAGTGGAGGTGGTAAAATGGCACAATTTTTAGAATGTCATCATCCCGCCATGGTCTTTTCTTGGCGCGCCGTAGCGTAACACAGCGCTATGAAAAGCTCATCGAAAAGTATAATTTACAGTTCGCTTTTCACTTCATTTTGAGGCACATCAAACCAGTGGAACGAGAGTGCTGCTCAGCGAGACAGACGACAGCTGGGAGTAAAGTTTCGCATGAAATTATTACTGTGGATGAATGAGGTTCGGGAAAAAGAAAAAACGAATCCGTTCGAAAGGTTTCCAAAGAAACGGATTGCAGCGTGACGATGCTGAATGGCATTCGATGGAGTCTGTGTGGTGCATTGTTCTATTGACGTGCTTAAAGCGAGCTAATCAAACCGGGGGAAAACAGTTGGGCAATCAACACTAGAAATGTGTGTGTGAGTTTGCATTTGTGTGAGTGTTTGAGTGTGTATGAAACTTCCAAGAAACGAAACTTTCATTTTGTCTTGTTGGTCAAAATCTGCATTCAAAGTCAGTTGCCGTTTCATAGCTGTTCTTGGCACGTCCTGACACTTCATTTGAACATCAACAGTATGCAAATGCGTCCCAAAAAAACCGTGCTCCAGTCCACCAGTTATGGTTAAGAATCGATAGACTTTAAGCAAGTGTAACACAATTAATATTTCATCCATTCTATCCTGTGTAGAATGAGAAATCAATGACCTGTACATAGTAAAACGAAGAAAGAAAAACAGTGTTTCTTGATTTATTTTTTTAATACAAACAAAACGGATCTGTTTTATTTCTAACCTATTGTACGAATGCAATCTGCAACATTTCACTAGCAAAACAGAAAACAATGAAAACACATTATTAGAACAAAGAAAAAAAGGATTACAAAAGGAATTCATTACAATGCTTCTATCTATCACAGCACATTGTGTGAGATATTGGTTCGTTATCTTCCTGTACTGTGTTTAAGCTGTACCATAAAACTAGCGAGTAATAATAGGTTATTGAGTTAACCGTTGAGCAACCAAACACACACAACTCACTCCTGGCTGTCATTAAATTGCTAGTGTTTTTGTTACTTTGCTAAAAGCAGAGGGCCGAAACGAGAGAGCAAAAAACACAACACACTGCGAACTAAATTGAATTGTAAAGCGAAAACAAGAGAAGTAAAAACGCCGAAGGGAGAAAATATTAAATTTGTTACCATTTTCTGGAGATTCTAGTTACAGTACCGATTACTAAGTAAAGCATAGTCTTTCCGTTACATAGTGTAAAAAAATGAAAACTAAAAAAAACCAAAAAAGAATTAAAACAAAAACAAACTCCATTACTCACAGCGGTACGCAGCAAAGTAGCAGACAAACCATTCACAAGACCAGTTAAACATTAATGAAACACTGCTCGATGTGGCAAATAAACGAAAGCAACAAACTCTGAAGCAAACACTGTAACATAAATTCATTTTGAGTTCGGTAAGCAAAATGTAAAAACAACAAACCAAACCAACAATGAGTAACAAAATGGTAATGAAGAAATAAAAAGACAAGAAAGAACGGACAGAAAGAACACTACAACTAGCAAAAACAACACATTCATTACCAACCCCGAAAAAAAGCAAGAAAATGAAGTAAAAAAATAGGATAAAACACTCGAAACTAAAAACTCAGACAACATATACAACAACTAATACTTTAACGGGGCAACACACACGCACACGTAAGAAAATTATGTGGAAAACAAGTAGTTAAATCTATTCGATCAGAAAACTATGTTAATGTGGCAGCAGACGTGGAAGCAAACTTCCACACACGCACACACAAAAAGGAAAAACTAGCGAAAACTGGGAAACAAATGGAATTAGCAAAATGAGGGATAGGATTGAAAGTATCTAGTGGAATTGTACTCGCTCGATGGTTATGTGTGTTTACGTGGCACAGGAAACACTTCACACATCAGGAAGCATGCTGGGAATTGTAAGCGTTTGGCGCAACTTCTGCGAGAACTGTCTTTAACTGTCGGACAAAAACACTGTGCATACCCGGCCCACAACCTTCCCTGTTTGGTGGTTTGTGGCATAGGATAGGATGCATTTATCACACAGGAATTTATTGTAGGAAATGGTGGTCGAGCATGGCGATGAAAATGGCGAACGGGTGACGTGCGATTCTTCAACTAGCACGACAATATATATTCAACCGTTTGTGAAGCGAAAGAAAAAACAGCAAAGATAATGGTAAACACTGCGATGAACACTCTCTTAAGGCACAGACAGACAGACACACACACTAACACTGTCATTAAATTGTTTGAACAAAAAGAGTATAAAAGAAAGCAAAACACGAAAACACGAAACGATTAACCAGTGGGTGAAATTCAATTGATTAGCGTGGTTACCGAAAGGAGGATATGTAGCAAAATGAAACGATTATAAGATGGGACGAGAAACCAGGACAGGAAGTAAACAAGAGCAAACAAAAAAAAAAGTCTAATAAAAACAAAACTTTCTTTTCGTATAAAAATTTAACAATTGCGTCCGCTTTATTGATGTTTGATGAAAGAATGGATTCGATATTCCTTCATTGCTGGTTG